>QRFJ01000017.1:1766803-1959701 GCA_006176705.1 Cocos nucifera
GGAAGGATGTACTCTGAGTCGGTGATAAACTTTCTTAGCCATATAGCTTCCTTCATGGTATTTGAGTTGTGATGTACTCTGCTCGCAAACAGAGCTGCCAGATATTACTTAAAAACTCTTCCAATAGATGGCTCCACCATTCAAAGTAAGATATATTCCAATACATTTTACTGTCATCAATGGTCAGATTGAAAATTGGAGTCTATAACCCCATAATTTTAGATCTGACTCATCATAAAACCAATCATTGGTCTTAGTATTTCTTAAATATTATGACTTTAACCACTTTTCAGTGGTTTTTTTTAGGATCAGAACTAGTATCTACTCACTACCCTAGTGAGTATGCCATGTGATCTTGTACATGTCATGGCATACATGATAGATCCTATTATTGAAGCATATGGACTTTACTCATACAACTCTCTCTAAAAGTTGTCGGATAATCCTTCTTAGAAGAGAAATTTTAGCCTATCGGAGATAGCCCTTTTTAAAATTCTCCATACTAACCTCTTCAGCCAATATCTATGTACGTGGATTGGGATAACCCAAGTATCCTTTTAATCTATCCCTATAAGATCTTCATTCCTAGGATGTAGGATGCTTCACCCAGTCCTTCATGAGATTGTGATGACACCAGACTTTTATTCCCTATTGTTGGATAACGCCGGCTCCTGCCGAAGTCAAGATCGGTGCCTAGCCTGATGCGGCCAGTAGCCATGGAAGAACTTCGGCGGATGGGTCTTGGCTGAACTATTACAGCCGACCGAACTGCTAAGTGGTCGAGCTCCTTCGGACTCCCAGTGGTCGAACTCCTCAAGCGGCCGTCCCTTTAGCTGGCCGAACTCCGCAGTAGTAATCCCTCAACCAAACTTCTCAGCTTACTCCTCGGTCGAACTTCTTCGGAAGTCGGACTCCTCTCAGACACCCCCTTCAGCTAATCGAACTCCTTAGTGGCCGATCCCACTACTAAATGGTTACACGATAATAACGATCGGCATTTATCAAGTCAATAACGATCGACATTTAAAGTCAATAATGATCGGCATTGATCATGACAGTTACGACAATCATTAATCAAGGCAGTTACAATAAGCTCCCTCTATAAAAAGGACCCTTTAGATACGCTTACGCCAGGTTCTGAAAACCCTTCTCTCCTCCTCTAAACTCTATCGAACTTCACACTGAGCACTCCATTCCTGTTGACTGGAGCTGACTTGATCGTCGGAGGATCCTGCCGGAGCCACCCCCCACCGGCTCTGGATGGGACTTTATTTTGTAGGTCCCCGACGGTGACCTCATCGACCTCCACTCCAATGAATTTCGGTGACGACCAAATTCTGCCCCAACAGATTGGTGCTAGAGAAAGAGCTTGAACCTTCGAGGTTCCCTTGTTCTTAAAGGAGTGCTCGACGATGATTTCTCTCTCTTTGGAGATCCCTCTTCTTCCTCACCAGAGTTCTCTTCCGAAGAAAAAATGCCTCCTAGGAGAGCCTCGACTCGATGATCGGCAGCCTCCGTGTTCCGATCTTGTCCAAATCCATCTGTTCCTGCTTCGACCCCGACCACTCAGGTTCCACCTGCACCCACGGTGGATGTGAAACAGTTCGACCTGCTTGTCCAATAGATCTGTGGCCTCGCGAAGGCAATGCAGGCCTTACAGCAGCCCCTGATGGCCACTCCACCAGGAAACCCACCATCGAAATGTCAGGAACTGGCCCTAAGGAAGAGTACCAGGGCCAACGTACCCATCGCCCTTGAGAAGGAGAAATAGAGAGTCGAGGATCCATGTTCGGATCATGATTCTCTTCTGGGGGAGACCTTCCCCATTTACAGCTGGAAGCCCCCCAAGATCTGCAACCGAGATGACGCCCTCGATTACAGACTGTGGAAGATGGATCGATGGATTGAAGAGCTCGACTACGTCGCCCTAGCTCATCATGCCGACGTCCATGCCGATCCCCTTTTCTCCCTCCAAATAATGCAAGAGCCTATCCCGTCGAACTTCAAGCTCCCTCAACTTGAAAGCTACGATGGGACCTCTGATCCGATTGATCATCTGGAGGCCTTTCGGACCATGATACTACTTCATGATACCTCAGACGCCATGCTGTGCCGAGTCTTTCCATCTACCTTAAAGGGAGTAGCAAAAAACTGGTACTCGATGTTGAAGCTAACTACAATCTTCTCTTTTGACCAGATGAGCAGTCAGTTTGTGGCCCACTTCATCAGCAGCCGACGATCGAGCCGAGGTTCGAATTCCTGATGAACATCAAGCGAAAGCAAGGAGAATCCATCCGAGCTTACGTCACCCGATTTAACACCGCGGCATTGGAAGTCCGGGACTTGGACTAGTCTGTCGCGATGGCCACACTCAAGGGCGGCCTTCAGAAAAATAATTTACTATTCTCCCTGGAGAAAAGATATCCCAGGGACTTTGCCGATTTGCTGGCTCGGGCCGAGAGATATGTCCGTGCGGAAGAAGCCTTCAAGTTGAAGGATGAAGAAGCCTTAAGGGAGCGGCTGGTAGACAATGAAGAGCCGAATGAAGTTCGACCGCGGTTCCGGACTCCCTCCGATGGCAGACAGGCCCGAACTCCTCGAGCTCACAGAGAAGCACAAAGAAGCCCTCCTCCCAAAAGATTCCGCGACTATGCCCCCCTCAACGCTCCTCAAACTTAGATCCTCACCGAAGTTAAGAACCAACTGCCAAGACCAGAAGGATTACGGTCTCTCCCAAATAAGCGTGATCGAAGCAAGTACTGCCTCTACCATCGCGACCACGGCCACGACACTGAGGAGTGCATCCAGCTCCGAGATGAAATCGAGGAGCTCGTTAGAAAGGGGCGGCTGGATAAATTCATTCGACGCCAGCCTGAAGATCGGTGAAGGACGCTGTCGTAATAAGAAACGATAAGGTCGGCCGCCTCACGACATCGTCAACGTTACCCCAGGTCTTAACGTCGAAGCCAAGAGAAGCATGCTTCAAAGTGAGGAAGCCAACATGAGATAGAAAAGCTCATCTGCATGAAGAAGCGCGGAGGAACAATGCTACCACGACCCTGAGTCACAAAGAATTCGGAAATACATTGCCAATAACTTTCTTTTAATAAAGTTCTTCCCTTTCAACAGTATATTATTTTTGGGCACCAAAACTATGTAATGACAAGGAAATAAGCAGTCAATAGTCGCTGTGTTAGGAACAGGAGGAAGACCTCATCCTAACATGAGCAGGTCAAAGACCATCAATCGATCTCTCCCGAGAAGCAATCTCGGCCAGAGATAAGATCTCTTCCGAGTGACCACCTCGGCTAGAGATAAGATCTCTCCCAAGAAGTTCAGCCAGAGATAAGATCTCTTCCGAGAAGCAACCTCGATCAGAGATAAGATCTCTCCCGAGCGACCACCTCGGCTAGAGATAAGATCTCTTCTGAGAAGTTCGGCCAGAGATAAAGATCTCTCCCGAAAAGCAACCTCGTCAGAAGAATAAGATCTCCCGAGCGCCACCTCGACTAGAGATAAGATCTCTTCCGAGAAGTTCGGCTAGAGATAAGATCTCTCCTGAGGAGCGACGTCGGCCAGAGATAAGATCTCTCCCGAGAAGCAATTTTGATCAGAGATAAGATCTCTTCCAAGAGACCGAGTCAACCTCGGCTAGAGATAAGATCTCTCCCGAGCGACCCTGTCAACCTCGGTCAAATAAGATCTCTCCTGAGCGACCCTATCAATCTCAATCAAATAAAATCTCCCCCGAGCGACCGGGCCAACCTCGACTAGAGATAAGATCTCTCCCAAGTGATCCTATCAACATCGATCAAATAAGGTCTCTCCCGAGCAACCGAGCCAACCTCGGCTGGAGAGCATCAACTTTCGACCTCGGTGAGAGATAGATCTCTCTCGAGCAATCGAGTCAACCTCGGCTAGAGATAAGATCTCTCCCGAGCGACCTTATCAACCTCGATCAAATAAGGTCTCCTCCGAGCAACTGGGCCAACCTCGACTAGAGAGTGTCAACTTCGACCTCGACGAGAGATAGGATCTCTCCCGAGCGACCGTATCAACCTCGACTGGAGAGCATCGACTTCGACCTCGGTGAGAGATAGGATCTCTCCCGAGCGACCGTATCAACCTCGGCTGGACAGCTTCAACTTCAACATCAATTTTAGCTGAAGATGAGATCTCCCCCGAGCTTCGATCTGAACCAGCATGGAGCCCAAAAGAAGACTTCGACAGTCGCCTTTTCTGCACTCCCTTCCTTCGAGTTTCGAACTCGAGAGTGGGGGGGCTAGTATTGGGGATAAACCCCGCTTCTGTCGAAGTCAAGATCGATGCCCAGTCTGATGCGGCCAGTAGCCATGGAATAACTTCGACGGATGGGTCTTGGCCGAACTATTACAGCCGACCGAACTGCTAAGCGGTCGAGCTCCTTCGGACTCCCAGCGGCCGAACTCCTCAAGCGGCCGTCCCTTCAGTCGACCGAACTCCACAGCAGTAATCCCTCAATCAAACTTCTCAGCTTACTCCTCGATCGGACTTCTTTGGGAGCCAGACTCCTCTCAGACACCCCCTTCAGCCAGTCGAACTTCTCAGCGGCTGATCCCACTACTAAATGGTTATACGATAATAACGATCGACATTTATCAAGTCAATAACGATCGGCATTTAAAGTCAATAACGATCGATATTGATCAGGACAGTTACGACAATCATTAATCAAGACAGTTACAACAAGCTCCCTCTATAAAAAAGACCCTCCAGATACGCTTACGTCAAGTTCTGAAAATCCTTCTCTCCTCCTCTAAATTCTACCAAACTCTACACTGAGCACTCCATTCCTGTTGAGTGGAGCTGATTTGATCATCGGAGGGTCCTACCGGAGCCACCCCCCATCGACTCCGGACAGGACTTTATTTTGCAGGTCCCCGATGGCAACCTCATCGACCTCCACTCCAACGAAATTTCGATGATGACCAGATTCTGCGCCAATACCTGTAGTGCGGAGATATCATTCCTGATTAAGAGAATATCATCCGCATACAAGATAAGAAATACCATTGCTAGACCATTTGTCTACTTATAAATGCAGGGCTCTTTTTCATTTTTAACGAAGGCATACGTTTTGATCATCTTATCAAAATGTATGTTCCAACTCCGAGATATCCACTTCAATCCATAAATGAATCTCTAAAGCTTGCACACCATGGACTCATCTATGGATATGAAACCCTCAGATTGTATCACATACATCTTTTCGGTCAGCTCTCCATTTAGAAAAGCTGTCTTCACATCCATCTATCAGATCTCATAATCCAGATGGACAGCTATCATAAGTATTATCCAAATGGATTTGAGCATTGTCATAAGAGAGAACGTCTCGCCATAGTCAATATCATAATATTGATGATATTTCTTGACAACCAGATGGACTTTATAGATCTCCACTTTTTCATCTGTGCCTCTTTTTCTTTTGAAGATCTACTTATACCTAATGGATTTAACCCCTTTAGATGGATCAACCAATGTCCACACATCGTTGACCTTCATAGACTCCATTTCGAATTTCATGGCCTCAAGCCATTTTTCAGAATCGGATCTCTGCATAGTATCCATATAGGTGATCGGATCCTCATCGTTCTCATCAAGCTTGATGGAATCATCGTCTTGGACCAAGAAATCATATTATCTATCTAGATGATGCGGTACTCTACCGAATCATCTTAATAATGCTGGTACACTAGGCTCCGGATCTGATCTAATCAAATTCAACTCGGGTTCAACTATAAGTATCGATTTTTTTACCTATTGAACTTCATCAAGTTCAATCTTAGAGACAACAGTTCCTTCACCAAGGAACTCCTTTTCTAAAAAGATTATCTTAAGGCTGGCATGCACCTTTTGTTCTTTAGCATGATAAAAATAGTAACCCTTACTTTCTTTAGGATATCCTATAAACACACACTTATTAGACCAGGGTCCAAGCTTATCTATATGCAAATATTTGACATAGATCGGACAACCCCAAACTTGTAGGTGAGAGAGTGTAGGCCTATACCAAGTTCATATCTCATATGGAGTCTTTGCGATAGATTTACTCGGTACATTATCCAATATATAACATGCAGTCTCAAGAGCATAATCCCAAAATGAAATAGGCAGACTAGAAAATTCGATCATGGATCGAACCATATTTAACAAGGTTTGATTTCTCCTTTTCGATACACCATTATGCTGTGGTGTTCTTGAAGGAGTCCACTATGAAAGAATTCTATTCTCCTAGATATGTCAAGAACTCATTGGATAGATATTCACCTCCTCGATTCGATCGAAGAATTTTAATACTCTTTCCAGTTTATTTTTCTACTTTACTTCAAAATCTTTTGAACATTTTAGATGAATCTAATTTTTATTTCATTAGATAAATATATCTGCACTTGGATAGATCATCTATAAAAGTAATAAAGTAGAAGTATCCACCTCTAGCATCTGTGATCATTAGTCTACATACATCAGTATGTACTAGACCTAAGAGCTTAGTAGCTCTCTCATCCTTTTTCAGCAAAAGATGACTTGATCATTTTACCAAGAAGACAAGATATATAGGTTAGAAGTGATTTATAATCACTGACTTTAAGGATTTCCTCTTGAGTCAACATGTTTATTCTGTTCTTATTTATATGACCTAGCCTACAATGCCATAGGTAGATATCAACGACATTATCTAATTTAGGATATTTTTTAGAAGTGTACATTACACTCACAGACTGTGATAAAATGTAAATATTATTTCTTTGTTATCCTTACATTATTATAATATCATTCATATGATATCACAATAATCTTTCTTTATAGATAAATGATAACCATCTTTGGCCAAAAGGCCAATAGAGATTATATTCATCAGAAAGGAAGGACAATAATGATATTTATTTAAAGAAATGATATTAGTATTGAGAATAAGTTGAACTATTCTCATAGCTAGAACTGAAACAGACCTTCCATCTCCAATATTCAGGAATCATTCATTATTTTCAAATCTTCTACTAATTTGAAGTCTTTGTAATGTATTGCAAATATGGGTTGGACTTTTGATATCCAATACCTAAGTAGAAGTATCACAAATAGAGAACTTACAACGTGTTATCATATAATATTCTTGATCAGCAACTACTTACTCATCTCTCTTTTTTAATCTATTAGGGTTATGGAAATCAAGATACTGAGGGCAGTTCCTCTTTCAATGCCCCTACTTATAGTGGAAGCATTCTGCCTAATCTATGTTATTCTTGGACCTTATGTTTAAACTAGACATAGAGGCCCCAGCATGAACCACTTCGTGCTGTTGAACAACATTCAACTTTTGATACTTATTATCGAAGTTGGATCCCATAAGTTTATCACTGTCTAATAGTGAATGGAGCAACTATGGTTTGAATTTAACTGCATAAAGAAGAATCAAAAGCCTAATTAGTAATTGATTCATTAAACCTAAAGATTTAGACTTTAATTAAAAGATTCTTCCACTATTTTATTCAAACTGGTAGCCTCTACCTCCAATTGTACTAGAATCCACATAGACTGCATACAAGTTCAACTATGGTCGGTCAATTCATGTACATCTAAGGATAGGTTCATAACCAATTGCTTCTTCAAATAATTTTTAGTAATTTAATTTTGCCTCAGATATCTTTTTAGTAGGCTAGGGCCTCCACTGAAAGTCCTGGTTAGGTCCAATCATTAACATGATCATACTTGGTCCATTTAACTAATGAATGATTAAGCCCAACTATGGTTGATCAACCTAACTACCATTTAGAGAGACGCGACTAAAAAATTATATTATAAATGATAATTTTATTAGCAGATAAGCACTAGGCCTATAGGCCTCCAATGATTATCAAACTAATGGATCTATTATCATCCACTTAATAAAAGGCAATGATCTAGTTATCACCATAACTATTTCATTTTAAGGATCTAATAATTTTAGATAATTTAATTAATTTTAAAGAAGAGGAAAGGTCAGATGAACCAATTTGTCATGATCCTTCTACTGGCTTCACCAAGTCAACTTAAGGAAGACCATTAATAGGCTGGTCAAGTAGCACCTAAATCAGTCCCACTATTTATCTAACTGATATGGGTCAGCTCGAATACTCAAGTGATCCGATCAAAATATAATTTCATCAAAAGGTTAAGTAAGTTCAATCAGTGGGAGGGTCTGCCAAAGCTTGCCTTAGACACCATTAGAAATGGCTAGGTAAGCGGGCTACCAATTAAAGACTATCAATCTGTTTTTATCTTAGACATCAATTGGTTTAATTAGTCTTGATTAGATCAATCTAATAGTTCATACTAGATTGCATAGCTAAGAATCAAGTTCATCTTAGGTCTCGTTAAAGACATGGACTTAACCAACTATAACTATTGTAATTGATCTAGAGAACCTTGACCTAATCTAAGAGAACAATTGATTAGATTTAGTCAATCTCTAATTAAGTCTATTCTTTAATCTAACCTTAGGTCTAACCCAATTAATGGATCTAATCTTCACTAATCTATTTAATCTAATATGTTATGATTTATGTCTTAGGATCTTCAATTCACAATCCTAGATCCTAATCAAATAATTTCTTAATTCTTAATTAAGTTTTGGGCTGAGGTTGAGGTTCAACTTTTCGAAAATAATTTTTATATTTGTAAAATATTTTTGTAATACAGTTCTATCAATCAAGTTGCATGTTTGATTCATAATCAATATGTAAGTAAGATAAGCATGAAACTACTTTAGATCTAATCTAAACAGATTCATGTAATTGAAATAATTTCAACTATAATCAATCATAAATTATCTTAGATCAAATCAAACATATTTATAATAATTAAAATTAGATTAAAATATTTTTAATTAGATCATAAAATTTTTAGATCTAATCTAAAATTTTATGATCAATGTTTCAGATCAGCACGTACTAGGATAATCTCTCCACTATAAGGATAAACCTTACAGCAGGACAATCTTATAATCAGTCCCTACAATCTAAAACTTTTATTTTTAGATCTAAAACTATTTTAATTTTATTAATTATAAATAAAATTATATTATATTTAAATAAGAAGCAGATCAACATAAATTAGGACAATCTCTCCATTATAAGAAGTAAATCTTACAGCATGATAACCTTATAGCAGTTCGTGCGATCAAAATTTTTAATTTTAGATTTAATAATGAGATTATAAATTAGATCTAATTTAAGAAATAATCTAAATATGCATACATAATCATGTAATAATCAATCTAGGTTCTAATACCAATTGTAGGAACCAGATCTAGGATTTCAAGGCTAGATCTCGAAATTTTTTCAAGATCAGATAGTAGAAGGCTTAAATAAATAAATATTTATTTATAAAACTAGAGAATATCCTATATCTAGGATTCTATTACATGATTATAGAATGATATTAAATCAAAAATTAAAAATAAGAGGAAAGAACAAGTGTTGATCATATCAATACAGATCTACACTAGATCAAAATCATATAAGTAATAGGAGATCAGATCTTTGTTACGCATGCAAGTTAGATATTCTAACTTGCTGATCCAGGCTTAAGGATGATGTTGTAAGCTGCACACATATCCAACCTCTAGGAGTCGTCCACACGATCCCACGAAGCACGATCAGAAGTCTGATTAAAAAAATCAGCACAGTATGCTAGTACTGTACTGATCCTTCTTAGATGGTCGATCTAGAACTACCTTCTTCAAATCTTAGACTCTTCAATTTTCAAAAGAAAGGAGAAGAAATTTTAAACCTAAGACATCTCTCAAAAATCTCTAAAGAAGGAGGAAGAGATCAAAGAAAAAAAAACTGAAAGAAGAATCCTTCTTCTTCTTCTTTATTCTCTCACCTAGACACCTAGATTGGTATCTATGAAATCCCCACACTCCAATATTTTTTCTCTCTGAATTTTTACACGCCCCAAATTTCTCTCAATGATATAGAATTCCACCAAAAATCAGCCCAAAATTCATCCTAAATAATAAGTTATAATAGACTCCTTGTCTAGGTTAAATACCTAGCAAGAAATGTCCAAAAAGGGCAAGACTTGGGGTGCCCAATTCTTGGGCACCCCCTCCTTTTCTATCGTGGACCACCAGCAAAGGGTGTTAGGATAAACTATCCTCTCTTGAACTAGCATGGCCACTGGTGATTAGCCAAGCAACAAGGGACAATCTCCTAGGATCAACACGGAAGCAAAATAATGGATTCAAGAGAAAAGAAAGAGAGAGCATATGAGTTTTCCGAAAGAAAAGAGCTTTATTCAATGAATTCAACATCATATACAATCTTGATTTATTTTCAGTATTTATACTTTACAAAAGGATCAAGCCCCAAGCTCATAGAAAAACTTTTCAAAATTCAAACATCCCACGTATAGAAAACAAACCCGCAAAAACTAAGCTGGCCTAGTTTCAGACTAAGCCAACTAACCTACCACTGGGTTGGCTCAGTCTCAGACTGAGCTGACTCAGTTGTGTACCATGCCAACAGTCCAAAAATGCTACTTTTTGTCTAAATTTTTCTCTGAGACATAGCCAACTCAGTCCTGAATTGAGCCGGCCCAGTTTCCAACTTAGCCGGCTCAGTCTCAGATTGAGTTGGCTTAGTTTTTGAACTTTGCTATTCGGACTAATTTCTCTTTCAGCTTGCTTCTATCTTTCCATGACCTATCTTCACATGTTTCCAAAACTTGAGACCACCACTTTTGAGCTCACATTCTTCACCTTGGTGCTTCCAAGTCCTTGTGACTCATCTCTTCTCAACAAACCTATCCTTGCCACACACATCTGAAAGCTATCTTTGGAAAGTACCTTCGTGAGTGCATTAGACTGATTCTTCTTGGTATGAATCTTCATTAGTTCCACTTCATCTTCCTCCACCAGCTCTCTGATCCTATGGTATCTCATGTCTATATGCTTTATGCGCCATGATAGACTGGATTCTGTGCCAATAACAAAGCACTCTAACTATCACTAAACAATGTAACCTTGCTCTGCTCCACCCCTAACTCAGCAATCAGCATCTTAAATCAAAGAACTTTTTTTGCAGCCTCCGTTATTCTAATATACTCAGACCCTATGATAGATAAGACCGTAATTGACTGAAGGATTGATCTCCAAGACATCGATCCATCATATACGCAGAAGAGGTATCCAGTAGTAGACCTCCTTGTATCAAGATCTTCTGCATAATTTGCATCTACAAACCCCTTCTAGAGGACTCGAACCTCCATCTTCAAACCCTCCTGGCTGCCCACCAAACACCAAACCATAATCCCTTGTTTTATGTAGATATCGTAATATCCATTTCAATGCTTTTCAGTATTTCTTTCCAGGGTTAGCCATATATCTACTAACCATGCTCACTGCATGTGCTATATCTGATCTACAGCACATCATAGTATACATCACACTACCTACAGCATTCGTATAAGAGACTCTTTTCATATATTCTCTCTCCTCTTCTGACTAGGGGCTTTATAGCTTGAAGAGAGATATATGGCTCGGTAATGACATCTCTATAGGTTTGGCCTTCTCCATCCCAAATCTCTCCAAAACATTCTAGACATATGTTTCTTATGATAAATGGAGCACTTCTTTGCATCTATCTCTGCAAATCTTCATTCCAAGGATTTTCTCAGCTGGATCCAGATCCTTCATCTCAAACTCAGATGATAATGTCCTTTTCAGCCTTTTCACAGCTTCCATGCTTCTACTGATTATGAGCATATCATCTACATACAATCGCAGGTATAGAGCATCCTCTTCATCTACATTCTTCATGTAGACACAACAATCATGTTCATATCTATTGAAATCTAGGCTCAAAATAAAATTATCAAATCTTCGATACCACTGACGAGGAGACTGTTTCAAGCCATACAAAGATCTTCTAAGTAAATACATCTTTTCTTCCTGTCCAGTCTCGATGAAATGATCTGACTGTTTCATGTAGATTCTTTCCTCTAATATGCCATAAAGAAAGGCCATCTTCACATCCATCTATTCCAACTCCATATTGTACTGTGCCATCAGTGATAGCAAAATCTGAATAGATGTATGATGCACTATAGAAGAGAAAATTTTTATGTAGTCAATCTATTTTCTTTATGAGTATTCCTTTGCTACCAGTTTTGCTTTGAATCTTACTCTATCTTATTCTGAAGGTGCCTCTTTCTTTGTGAATACCCACTTTGAGCTAATAGGCCGAGCACCTTCTAGAAGATCCATCAGCTATCATGTCTGATTCTTTTTCAAGTGATTTCATCTCCTCTATCATGGCCTGCATGCATGAATCATGATCCTCACTCTCCATAGCCTCTGCATAATTTTTTGGATCTCCATTAGTAGTGATGAGTGCATAGGATTTAACCTCATCAATGCCATATCTAACTGGTCTTCTGATAGTACGCTGAGGTTTGTGCAAAGCCACTCCCATTGGCACATCTCTGCCTGATGTCTGTGGCTAATTCCGTGCATCCATCTGAACTGCTGGCACTTCATGTCGGTATTCTATCTGAGTATCTTTTCTCCTACCCAGCTCCACCTCAATAGAACACTCCTATACGTAGATTCGGACTGCATGTCATCTATCTCAGAATGGCCACTATTGTTCACTTTTGTCTCCCTAGTTTCATCTATCTCAGACCTCCTCAAGATGCTCTTCTCATCAAACATAACATTTCTGCTGATCACTGACTTCCATGCCTGAGTGTCCCATAATAGGTACCCCTTGATTCCTTGTGGATACCTTATGAATGTCATTTTTTGAGATTTTGGATCCAATTTACTTCTCTTGGTTGCCTTTACATGTACATAGGTCGGGCAACCAAAGACTTTCATGTAGCCAAGCTTCACCTTCTTCCCACTCCAAACCTTCTCTGAAATGCATCCGTTCAACTTACGATGTGGGGACCTGTTCATAAGAAAATAAGAAAAAGTTAAGGCATCACCCCAAAAGAAATTTTGAAAGTGATGTCTGCAGCCTCAAACTCTATGCCTTCTCAGTCAATGTCCGGTTCATTCTCTCTATGACATCATTCTACTGGAGAGTCATCTTCACTATGTAATGGCATTTGATGCCATTTTTCTTACAGTATCTCCTGAACTCTAGGCTAGTATACTCCCCTCCATTGTCCGACCTCAGACACTACACCTATCTCCTAGACTCCTTCTCTACTTTAGCTCTCTAGGCTCTGAACTGGATAAACACCTCTGATTTTTCTCTAATTAGATAAACCCACATCTTTCTTGAGAAATCATCAATGAAAGTGATAAAATACCTTGCCCCACCTCTAGCTGATACAAGAACTGGTCCCCACACTATCTGAGTGCACTAAGTCTAGCACTCCTTCATTGCGCTTGGTACTTCTGGCAAACTTTATCCTATGCTGTTTGCCAAAGATAAATGACTCACACAAATCTTTGCCCTTCTTCTTTAGGGCTGGGATCATACCTCTTCTGCTAAGTTTAGTGAACCCACGAATCACTCATATGACCTATCTGATAGTGCCATAATCAATATAAAATCTGCTCCTCATGTGCCGCTGCTAGCACCTCTGCACTATCATTCATCACTGAGTCTTCTATTCTGTAAAGATTGTTTCTCAATCTTCTACCTCTAATCACCATCAAAGCTTTCTTGAAAATTTTTAGACATCCACTCCCAACCTGGCTACTAAAAGCATAATCCTACTCCTCTAAGTAGCCCAAAGAAATCAAATTCTTTTTCAACTCTAGTACATGCCTGACATTCGATAATGTATGAATAATTTCATCGTACATCCTCATCCTGATAGAGCCAACTACAGCGACTTTGCATGGATGATCATCTCCAAGACTGCTACTTCCACCATCGACTTTCTGGTAGGTAGCAAACCACTCATAATGAGAAGTATACTGGTGCAAGCATGCTGAATCCAATATCTATATAGTATCACACTCTGTGGATTCATCTGATACAACTAACAGGTCTTCTCCACTGCTCATAGAAGCTGTATCATCTTCCTTACTGGCCTTTCCTTTTTCTGATATTAAAAGAGGACAATCTCTCCTCAGGTGTTCAGACTGATGACATTTATAACATTTTAATATCTTCCTCTAATTCCGAGACTTCGACCTATCCTTGGATTTTTCTCTTGCCTTCTTCTTTGATCTTTTCTGTCTTTCATTCACAGCCAAGATCTCAAACTTAGGGTATCCCTTGCAGATCTTCTTCCTTTGCTCATTTGATCTGAGCACACCAACAACCTCTTCATAGTTTAAGGTCTCCTTCCCATAAACTAAAATTATTGTGAGACCATCATACGAACCTGGAAGAGAATATAATAGCAGCAATGCTCGATTCTTCTTATCGATCTTCACATCCAAACTCATCACCTTAGAACATACCTGATTGAACCTTTGGATATGTGCAACAAGATCTCTGCCTTTGGGCATTCTTAGACTATACAGTTGTTTCTTCAACCATAGCTTGTTCGTCATACTCTTCTCCATGTATGTATTCTCCAGTCTCATCTAGAGCTCCTTTGCCATAGTCTCTATGCAAACTTCGATAAAACCTGATTGGCCAAGCACATCCGAATTATGCTGAAAGCAATTTTCTCCAACTCTTTTCAATCCTCAGCACTGATCGTCCAGAGCCCCTTTGCCGTAGTCTTGTTCTCAATTTTTTTGTCAAGATCTTGTAGATCCTCTGCTGAACCAACAAGTTCTTTATCCTTTGCTGCCATAGGGTAAAGTTCTCCTTGCCATCGAACTTTTCGAAATCCATCTTGAATCCACGCGATCCCATGACTTCAAACAAATCAAGAACAGATCTCTAACATCCTTCTTCGATCACACACTAGTAACATTACCCTTCAAAGAAGATCTAAATGCCCTAGATCTTCTTTTCAACCATCTGTATCATCGTCCCTCCATGTAACCAATCTCAACCTTAATCTAGAGACAAACAATGAAGAAATAAGAAGATTTTTGGATAAAACTTGGTGCAACAAATCCTGGATGTAGTAACCCTAGATGTCTTTCTTCCTTCCATGCAACACTGCTCTGATACCCATTATTGGGATAAACTATTCTCCCTCAGACCAGCATGGCCATTGGTGATTAGCCAAGCAATAAGGGACAATCTCCTAGGATCAATGTAGAAGCAAAATAATGGATTCAAGAGAAAAGAGAGAAAGAGAGCACAAGAGTTTTTCAGGAGAAAAGAGTTTTATTCAATGAATTTAGCATCATATACAACCTTGACCTATTTTCAGTATTTATACTTTACAAAAGGGTCAAGTCCTAAGCTCATAGAAAAATTTTTCAAAATCCAAACATCCTATGTACATAAAATAAATCTACAGAAACTGAGCTGACCTGATTTTAGACTGAGCCGACTAACCTACGATCGGATGGACTCAGTCTCAGACTGAGCTGACTCAGTTATGTATCGTGCCAATAGCCCAAAAATGCTGCTTTCTATCTGAATTTTTCTCTAAGACATAGCCGACTCAGTCCTGGACTGAGTCAGCCCTAGTTTTCAATTTAGCCAGCTCAGTCTCAAGGTGAGCTGGCTCAGTTTCTAAACTTTACTACCCAGGCTGATTTCTCTTTCGGCTTACTCCCATCTTTTCATGACCTATCTTCTCATATTTTCAAGACTTGAGAGCGCCACTTTTGAGCTCACAAAGGGTGCACAATATGTGCCATAAAATCCATGAAAATCTTAGAAAAAATCTGGATAAAATCGATGCCATAAGAGAAGAGTTTTCATTTCCTAAAATTCTATCTTATAGAATTTGAAATCCAAACTAATTTCTACTTTGACTTGGTCCACAACCACATTCCATGTAAGAAAGAAAAAGAGGAAAGCTTTGGATGTGTGTGAAGGTCTGGGGAGAAGTATTTCCATGCACAAAATCAAAGAGAAGGGGCGTGGGGGGCGTGAGGGGTCAATGGCGCAAGGAATAGGGAGTCTTAGTCATACTAAGATTCCTATTTTGACTTGGTTCAAGTGATTTATGAACCAAATTAAATTAGGATTAATTCAACCTAATTAAATTAGATCTTAAATAAATTAAAGATTTAATTAAATTAGATTAAATTAGATTTATTTTTTTAATTAAATTAAAAAATTGGATTGACCTAAGTTCCTAGTTGAACTAGGACTAGTTTTTTCTTGCACTTGGCTTATCCAATAAACCAATTGAACTTGATCCAATCAAATCCAAACCAAATCTAATTAAATTATATTTAATTAGACTTAATCTCAATCCTTTGATTTAATTAAATAAAGTTAATTAATAATTAAATTGCTAATCGATCCTTCTACAACACTTTTACTGGGTTAAACATCAATTGTATTGATCGTTTAACCCTAGAATGATTTTTAATCGTTGATCAACCATTCGATCGGATCATGAACTCTAATGTATGTGACCTCATAGGTCCGAACCTAAGTCGATAGTATAGAAATAAATTTTTATACTAATCGAAGTAACCATCTAGCAATGGTACTTGATGGTCGGATAGGTTGAATGTGTAAAACAACATCCTTAGAACCCATGCGGATATAGTTTTCATATAATTCATCTCCTTGACCAAAATGCTCGTAGGACACCTCAGAGTTCAACTATCAACTCTAATCAAGTTATCCATATTGTATTTCAAAATATCAAATCTATCTTATGGATTATCCTGGTCGAGGTTTTGCTATATTAAAATACAGTAATACATTCTTCTCCAACTCTTGGAGTGGTCAATCCCATCTCGATCATACACCAACTTCGCAAGTACTTGACTATGTTCGGAAGCCTTCCATTACTGAATTAAAAATTTAGTTAGTCCAGTATCAAATCATAGTAAGTTGCTTATAAGTCACTGAGGTGATCTTAGGTCTAAGGGATACTTATACCTATATCCCATTAGAGATATTCTCGATAGCATAATGCTCTGAAGTTGATCACGTTCAATGACGATGTATCCATACATCTCACCTATGTGCCATACTAGTGTCTCCACACTTCTTGGTTAAAAGGATAATCAATCTATATGGCACACAATGATCTATGCTCGATATAAGCTATCATCCTAATTAACAGCTTATCATTTGATCGTAAATAGTTTTAAGGACTAATCGATAAATCCTCTCTTTATCGAAACTAAATAGTCCTAAGGACTTCATTATAATAATGAAGTTTGTTAGAAGATGAATACTTTATGATAAAAAGATATCAAAAATATATTTTATTAATTAATGAATCAATTATATTTATAAAATAGCTCAACCATCAACAGGTTGATGATTGATTTTAGGACATATTTTCCAACAATAATGACCTAGACTCAGCGCACACTGAATTAGGGGCCGTGCGGTCTGAGCTGGCATCGATCCAAGTCGATAAAGAGTCAACCGAATGGATCATTAAGATCCAAGAGTCTCAGATCTGAAGAAAGAGGCATGAAGCTAGTTGGCTCCGAAAGGAATGGGATAGCTGCCTTAGAGAACTAAAGGAGGAGTGGAAGAAGTTGAAAATTTTCGAAGCTGAAGTGGCATCAGTCCGAGCGGCTTTGGATCGGGCAAAGGAGCAAGCGTTGGAGGAGTTTCGAGGATTGGAAGACTTCAAAGAAGAACTCCTCGCAACTAGCCATCTTGCTTATCTAATCGGCTATGAGGATGGCAGGGATGCAGTCGATCGAGTGTATCCTGACTTGGATCTAAGCCGTGTCCCCCTTCTCGATTTTGATTCAGAAGAGGTCGATGAGGACGAGTCGACGGAAGCTACTCCAATTATAGATGCTCCGATCATGGAAGTGGTTCCAACCGAATTAATGCCGACAATCGAAGAGCCCGCTCTAGCTTTGGGAGGGACTACTTCAGAAGCTCTTCCTTCCATAGAAGAAATAGTGTCGACAATGGCTATGATTGACACGGTCACAGTCAATGATCTCGATCATTGATTAGCTTCTATATATTTTTTCTTTTTTGAATTTTATTATCAGATAATTTTGACTTTTGTAATTTGGCTTCGGCCAAAACTTTGTAAAGATTTTTACCATAAATGAAATGGAAGAAAATTTTTCTAAGTATTATTTTCTTTCTTCTTTCTATGTGGGATGTTGAAATCTTTTTAAGTGTTGAAAATTTTTCTAAGTACTGGTAACTTTTCTTCTTTCATAGTTTACTCACCGAGTGTTAGACTGGATAATCAATAGATATGCCGTCTGATCGAACATTAATCGATCAGATTTTAGGCATAAAATTCTTTAACGTCTGATAAACAAGGGCAAGCCGAATATCCTTCGCCTGACTGAAATCAAGTCGGTATATTTTCATCAAGTGGGCGTAAGTTTTCGATCAACTTCGATTGAATTGGCATAATGTTCCATTTAGCCGTAGCTAAATCGGCATATTGTCAAGTCATCCAACTATAAGTCGGCAAGAATGATCCTTTCAACTTTAGTTGTAGGATTGTTGTTCATTAGTTGATAATAGGTCGGCCTTATATGATATGTCATTGATCAGACATAATTTAGTAGAATTAAATAGAAGCTGGATCCTGATCATTTCATTAAGACACTTGAACAACTTTATTGATAATATATCTTTAAATTATCTGCATTTCAAGTTCATGGAATAGTTATCTTGTTCAGAGTTTTGAGTTGGTAGGTGCCCGGATAAAGTATTTCGGTCACTCTGTAGGGCCCCTCCTAATTTGGAGACAGCTTTTCTTGATTTAGGGGTTTAGAAACTTTTGCTTTTCTTAACATTAAGTCTCTAGGAAGAAATGCCTTCGACTTGACTTTTATGTTGTCATATCGGGTGACTCTCTGTCGGTTTGCAGCCATCCAAATTTGAGCTTCTTGCCAAATTTCAGGAAAAAGATCTAAGTCAGCTCTTCTTGCTTCGAAATTGCTTGATTCGGCATAATACTCAACTCTCATAGATGGTAGTCTGATTTCCACTAGAATCACTGCTTCTGTTCCATATACTAAGCTGAATGCTGACTCTCCAGTTGGAACTCGAGGGATTGTCCGATATGCCCATAGGATCGAGTATAACTCTTCTATCCAAAGGCCTTTCGCTTTGTTCAGTCGTATTTTAAGTCCATGTAAATTCATTCAATTCATAACTTCCACTTCATCATTGGATTGAGGATGGCCGACTGATGTTAATTTATGCATGATGTGAAACTTCATACCAAAATCTTTGAAGTTTTAATTGTCAAACTGATGACCATTATCAGTGATGATGGTGTGCGGCAATCTAAATTGGTATATGATTGATTTTTGAATGAAATCTTTCATTTTGCTTTTGGTGATTTGTACTAATGGTTTGACTTCTATCCATTTGGTGAAGTAATCCACCTCAACTATCAAAAACTTTCTTTAACTAGATGTGGGAGGGAAAGGACCAAGGATGTCTATTCCCCGTTGTGCGAATAGTCATGGTATGATAATTGATGTCAGTTGGCTTGCCAGATGGTATTGAATGTTGGCATACTTCTGACATGGATCACATCTTCGGACAAGATTGGTTGCATCTTTTCTTATAGTCGGCCCATTGTATCCTTATCATAGAATCTTGTAGGTCAAAGATTTGCCCCCCAAGTAATTTCTGCAAATTTTTTCATGAACTTCTCGAAGGACATAGTCGGCATCAGTTGGTCCCAAGCATTTGTGTAGTGAAAGCGAAAATGACCTCTTGTAGAGATGTCCGTCCATCAAAATGTATTATGAAGCGGTCCATCTGAGTCATTTTACTTTCGAAGGATTATTGAATAGCGTTCCATCAGTAAGATATCAGATGATTGAATCTATCCAACTTGGCTCATTATTTATTTGTAGCACTTCGTCAACTTTGTCGATACTCGATTGTTCAAGATACTCGATGAACGTTCGATCGAGTAGATCGAAAGATGTTATCGCAAGTCAAGAAAGTGCATCGGCTCAAGCATTTTTCGATCTCGAAATGTAAGAGATCTCAAAATGTCCGAATGTCGACATGAGATCCCTAATTTTTGAAGGTACTTTGCCATAGTTAAGTCTCAAGCTTCATATTCATCTTTGACATGTCTGGCTATTAATTGTGAGTCGGTAAATACCTTTAGATTATTCACATCAAGCTCTTTAGCAATTTTTAAATTGGCTAGCAATGCTTCATATTCGGCTTGATTATTGAAAGCTTTAAAATTAAACCGAAGAACATATTCAGCAACAGTCCCTTCGAAGTTGGTGAGGATGAGATCGGCTCCACTTTCTTGAGCATTGGATGCTCCGTCTACATGAAGTATCCATGTTGATTCATAGTCGACCTCAGATCCTTCCTTTATTTTTGATTTATCATTGGCTTCTTGTTTTGATTTGTTGTTGGTTGCTGTGCACTCAACGACAAAGTCGGCTAACACCTATGCCTTCATTGATGGTCGTGGATAATATTGAATGTCAAATTTACTAAGTTTGATCATCCATTTTACCATTCTATCTAAAGTATCTGATTGATGTAGGATCGCTTCAATGGTTGATCGATTAGTACTACTATCGAATGGGTTTGAAAGTATGGTCGGAGCCGTTGTGCTGAGATGATCAAGATATAGATCAGTTTCTTGATCTTTGAATATCGGACTTCGGCATTATGAAGCACTTTGTTTGTATAGTAAATCGGTCATTGAATTCAATTTTCATCTTCTCTAACAAGGACCGAACTTACCACTTCCATCAATATAGCAATATAGAGATATAATATTTCTCCCACCTCCAATTTTGCAAGCAATGATGGGGACATCAAATATTTTTTTAAGTATTCAAAGGAGCGTCGACATTTATCTGACCATGAAAAATTCTTTGCTTGTTGTAATATTTTGAAGAATGGTAGACATCTCTCAGTTAACTATGAGATGAATCGACTGAGTGCGGCAATTCTACCATTCAACTATTGTATCTCTTTTTTGAAAGTTGGGTGCTTCATGTCGATAATGGCTTTTATTTTTTTTGGATTAGCTTCGATTCTACGTTGCGACATAAGAAACCCCAAAAATTTTTTGATAATTATGCTGAAAGCATACTTAGTTGGATTCAGCTTGATCCGATATTGTCGAAGTGTGTTGAAGGCCTCCTCTAAATCTCAGACATGATTATTGGCCAAAGCACTTTCACTAACATATTGGCCAAAGCCCTTGTTGGTTATAAAGGCTATGTGTTCCTCATCTTTTGGCACCATTCGGATCTAATTGTAATCCGCGAAGGCATCCATGAAGGTCAAAAGTCGGTGTTCCGATGTTGCATCAACTAACTAATCGATCTTCGGTAAGAAAAAGCTATCCTTCGGACAAGCTTCATTCAAATCAATATAGTCGATGTAGATTCTGTTGGAAAATATGTCTTAAAATCAATCATCAGTCTATTGACAGTTGAGCTATATTATAATTATAATTAAATTATTAATTAATAAAAATATTTTTA
Organism: Cocos nucifera; assembly: GCA_006176705.1. Classification (NCBI taxonomy): domain Eukaryota; kingdom Viridiplantae; phylum Streptophyta; class Magnoliopsida; order Arecales; family Arecaceae; genus Cocos; species Cocos nucifera. Next base: position 1,788,309 of record QRFJ01000017.1, read on the forward strand.
GCATTTTCATCATAAGTTTTCATCTTCTCACGAACTCCATTGTTGTGATGAAGTCCTTAAGACTACTTAAATTCGATAAAGAGAGGATTTATCGATTAGTCTTTAAAACTATTCATGATTAAATGATAGGCTGTTAATAAGAATGAGAGCGTCTATCGAGCATAAGTTGCTGTATGCCATATAGATTAGTTATCCTCTTAACCAAGAAGTGTGGAGACACTGGTATGACATATAGATGAGATATAGGGGTACATCATCATGAAATATAACCAACTATGATCAACTCTAGAGCATTCTACTATCGAGAATATCTCTAATGGGATACAGGTATAAGTGCTCCTTAGATCTGAGATCACCTCAGTGACTTGCAAGCAACTTACTATGCTTTGGTACCAAACTAACTGAATTTTTAATTCAGTAATAAAAGACTTCTAGGCACAGTCAAGTACTTGTGAAGTTGGTGTATAATCAAGATAGAATTGACCACTCCAAGAGTTAGAGAACAATGTATTACTGTATTTCAATATAGCAAAATCTTGGCCAGAGTAATCCATGAGATGGATTTGATATTTTGAAATACAATGTGGACAGCCTGATCAGAGTTGATAGTTAAACTCTAAGGTGTCCTACGAGCATTTTGGTCAAAGAGATGAATTATATGAAAACTATATCCATATGGGTTCTAAGGATATTTGTTCTACACATTCAACCTATACGGCTGTCGGGTACCATTGCTAGATGGTTACTTTTATTGCTATAAAAATTTATTTTGATACTACCAACTTAGATTCAGACCTATGAGGTTACACATACTAGAGCTCATGATCTGATTAGATGGTTAATTAATGATTAAGAATCATTCGAGGGTCAAACGATCAATACGATTGGTATTTAACCTAGTGCAAGTATTGCAAGAGGATCGATTAGCAATTAGATTGCTAATTGACTTAATTTGATTAAGCCAAAGGATTGAGATTAAGTTTAATTAAATATAATTTAATTAGATTTAGTTTGGACTTGATTGGATCAAGTCTAATTGATTTATTGGATAAGCCAAGTGCAAGGAAGAACTAGTCCTAGTTCAACTAAGACTTGGGTTAATCTAATTTTCTAATTTGATTAAAAAATTAAATCAAAATTAGATCTAATTTAATCTAATTTAATTAAGTTTTTAATTAGGTCAGGATCTAATTTAATTAGGTTGACTTGATTTTGATTTAAGTTGGTTTGAGAAATCACTTTGACCAAGTCATAGATGGAATCTTAGTAAGACTAGGAACTTCCACCTTGTGCCACCTTAGTCCCCCCATGCCCCCATGCCCACTTTCTCTCTTCTTTTTGTGTGACAAAAACTCCCCTCTCCTAGGTATCTCATGCATGCCCCTTCTCTCCTCTCTTTCTCATATGGCAATTTGTTGGGGACCAGGTCAAAGGAGGAAGTTTGAATATTATTTGAATTTTCCCTTGGATGGAGTTTTAGGAAACAAAAACTCCCTCCCATGCATGCCGCCCTCCTCTTCCCTATTTTTCTCTCCTTTTGTTTGGTGGAAAGGAAGGAATTTTGTGCAAAAATTCTAGGTGGTCCATGCCTAAAACTTTGGAGGAGGTGCCCCACGTGTTGGGCACCCCAACTAGTTGCCTATTTTAGTCTTTCCTAGTCTAAGAGTTTGACCCAATAAGGACTCCTCTATATCTCTCTATATAGGATGAATTTTGGGCTAATTTTTGGACATATTCTAGATCATTGAGAGACTTTTGGGGCATGTGAAAAATCAGGAGAGAAAGAATATTGGAGTGCATGGGGATTTCATAGGACACTAAACTAGGTGTCTAGGTGAGAGAACAGAGAAGAAGAAGAGGGTCTTCTTCTAGGATTATTTTGTTCATCTCTTTTTCTTCTTCTTTTTGAGATTAGTTGAGAGTGTCTTAGATTTATAATCTCTCCTCCCTTCTTATCAACTTTAGAAGAGTCCAAATCCAAAAGAAGAAAGCACCAAATCGACCGTCAAAGAAGGATCAGCATAGTACTAGTATACTGTGCTGAATTTCCTACATCAGGACTTCTGATCGTGGTTCGTGGGCTCGTGTGGATGACTCCTAGAGGTCGGATGCATGTGCAGCTCACAACATCATTCCTTAAGCCTAGATCAGCAAGTTAGAACATCTAACTTGCACAAGTAATAGATCTAATCTATTTTACATACCTGCATTAGATGTAGTATAGATGCATGTTGATGTTATCAACATTTTATTTTCTTCCTTATGTTTAACTTCTGATTTAATTTCATGCCTTAATTATGTAATAAGATATTAGATCTAGGATATTCTCTAATATTAAAAATTAATTTTGATTAATTTTAGTCTTCCGCTATCTGATCTTGAAAAATTTTAAGATCTAGTCCTAAAATCCTAGATCTAGTTCCTTCAATTGGTATCAGAGCCTATATTGATTATTACATAATTATATATGTATTTAGATTATTTTTTAAATTATACATAATTTATAATCTAATTATTAAATCTAAAATTAAAAATCATGATCATACGAGCTGCTATAAGATTGTCCTGCTATAAGGTTTATCTCTTACAGTGGAGAGGTTATCCTAGTTTATATAAATCTACTTCTTATCATAAATTTACTAGATATAATCTAATTTTATTTATAATTTATTAAATTTAAAATAATTTTAGATCTAAAAATAAAAGTTTTAGATTGAACGGACCGCTATAAGGTTATCTTGTTGTAAGGTTTATCCCTTATAGTGGAGAGGTTGTCCTAATACATGCTGATCTAAAATATTGATTATAAAATTTTATATTAGATCTAAAAAATTTTATAATCTGATTAAAAATATTTTAATCTAATTTTAATATATTATATCTAAAAAATTTTATAATCTGATTAAAAATATTTTAATCTAATTTTAATCATCATAAATATGTTAGATTTGATCTAAGATAATTTATGATTGATTAAAGTTGAAACTATTTTAATTACATGAATCTGTTTAGATTAGATCTAAAGTAGTTTCATTCTTATCTTACTTGCATATTGATTATGAATCAAACATGCAACTTGGTTGATAGAATCATGTTATAAAAATATTTTATAAATATAAAAATTATTTGTGAAAAGCCAAACCTCAATCCTCAGTCCAAAACTTAATTAAAAATTAAGAAGTTATTTTATTAGGATCTAGAATTATGAATTGAAGATCCTAAGACATAAATCATAACACATTGGGTTAAATGGGTTAGTGAGGATTAAGTCCAATAATTGGGTTAGACCTAGGGTTAGATAAAGAATGGACTTAATTAGAGAATTGACTAAATCTAATCAATTATTATCTTAGATTAGGTCAAGGATTCTCTAGATCAATTATAATAGTTTTAGTTGGTCAAGTTCATGTCTTTAACGAGATCCAAGATGGACTTGATTCTTGGTTATGCGGTCTAGCATGAACTGTTAGGTTGATCTAATCAAGACTAATTAAATCAGTTGATATCTAAGAAAAATCATATTGGTGGTCTTTAATTGGTAACCTACTTACCTGACCATTTTTTATGATATCTAAGGTAAGCTTTGGCAGACCATCCACTGATTGAACTTACTTGGCCTCTTGGTGAGATTATGTTTTGATCAGATCATTTGACTATTTGAGCTGACCCATGTAGCTAGATAAATTAGAATAACTGATTTAGGTGCTCGTAGACCAGCCTATTAATGGTCTTTCTTAAGCTAATTTGGTAAAGTCAGTGGGAGGATCATGACAAGCTAGTTCATTTGATCTTTCCTCTTCTTTAAATTAAATTCTCTAAAATTATTAGGTCTTTAAAATAAAATAGTTATTGTGATAACTAGATCATAGTCTCTCATTAAGTATGTGATAATGGGTCCATTAGTTGGATAATTATTAGAGGCCTAAAGGCCTGGTATTTATTGGCTAATGAAATTATCATTCATTATATGATTTCTTGACTGTATCTTTCTAAATAGTGGTTAGGTTAGCCAACCAAAGTTGGACCTAATCATTCATTGGTTTGATGGACCAAATATGGTCATGTTAATGGTTGGACCTAGCTGGACCTTTTCAGTGGAAGCCAAAGCCTATTGATTAGGGACTGGGCAAAAATTTAATTACTAAAAATTATTTAAAAAATAATTGATTATGAACCTATCCTTAGATATACATGGATTGACCAACCAAAATTAGGCTTGTGTGCAGTCTATATGGATTAAGGAATAAGGATAATTGCTCGAATTGGAGGTAGAGGCTATCAATTTGAATAAAGTCCAAATCTTTAGATTTAATGAATCAATTACTAATTAGATTATGATTTTTTTTGTACAGATATGGCTACTTTTCTATCGCTTCGATCATTGTTGGACAATGATAAGTTGGTGGGATCCAATTTTGGTAGCTAGTACCAAAAGTTGAAGATAGTCCTGGAGCATGAACAGAACTGTATGTATTGACAGATCTTACATCTGAGGAGCCAGCTACCAATGCATATGAAACAGTCAGAGATACTTACCAAAAGTGGCTCAGTGATCGAACCATGGTGCACTACATTATGCTGGCTGACATGAGCGATGAGTTCAGTCGTAGATTTAAGATGGCTCAGCCAAAAGATATGCTTCAGGTGTTGGAGGATTCTTTTGGCATATCCGATGATGTTAAAAGACATCAAACTAGTTATGCCATCTTCAATGCCAGGATGTGGGATGGTGCCTTTATCACCGATCATGTACTGTCCATGATCGAGCTGATAGAGTGATTGAGCAAGCTCGGCTTTTTCCTGCATAAGCAGCTTGGAAAAGATGCAATACTGAACTCGCTGTCCAAGTTCTATCTCTCATTTCTTACTCATTTTAGAATGACAAAGCCTGAAGTTGACTACTACGGCTTACTGGGGTTGCTTCAGAACTTTGAGAAGGATCACCAACTCCATAAAGAGTCAGTGAACTTTATGAGAGGTTCATCTTCTGGTTCTCAATTCTTTAGGAAAGGAAAGAAGAACAAGAAGAAGAAAGCAAGAAAGGTATAAGTTTAGGCTGGGAGATCTATGTAGGATCAGATCAGGAAGATCAAGCCTGATAAAAGTCAAGCTGAATACTTTTTATGTAAGAAATAGAGGCATTAGAAGAGGAACTATCCTCAGTACATTATCTTTCTGCATTCGAACAAGCAGAGAAAAAAGCAAGCTGATGTTGGGCAAGGTATTTATATGATAACTTCTTGCAATTTCTCTATTTATGATTATATTGACTAGGTATTGGATACCGATAGTCTTTACCATATTTGTAATTTATTGCAGGATTGCAGGTCAGTAGGAGATTCGAGCAGGATGAAAGGTTCCTGAATATTGAAGATGGAAGATCAGTTTCAGTTCTAGCTTTAAGAATCCTGAAACTTATATTTGAGTCTCATATTGTTGTTCTTAATGATTGTCATTTCTATCCCAGATTCTTTTTAAATATCATTTCTATAGACCTTTCGGCCAAAAATGATTATAAAATTTTAATAAAGAATAAGTTTGTAATATCATTATGAATGGCGTTACTATTTTTTGTAGATATTTGAACAATGGTATGTATATGCTATCACAATCTGTTAACGTAGTCTATTCAACTAGCAAGTATCCTAGATTAGATAGTGTATCAGATATCTACTTATGGCACTGTAGGCTAGGTCATAAAAAATAAGAATAGGATAAACAGGTTGACTCAAGAGAAAATCCTCGAAGTCAGTAATTATGAATCACTTCTAACCTATGAGTCCTATCTTTTTGGTAAAATGACCAAGTCACCTTTTATTGAAAAATGTAAGAGAGACATTGAGTTCTTAGGTCTAGTCCATACTGATGTTTGTGGACTAATGAGTACAAGTGTCAAAGATGGATATTTCTACTTTATCACTTTCATAGATGATCTATTCAGATATGAGTATGTCTATCTGATGAAATATAAGTTGGATTTATTTAAAACATTCAAATGATTCTGAAGTGAAGTAGAAAAATAAACTAAAAAGAGTATTAAAACTCTTTAGTCTGACCGAGAAGGAAAATATCTTTTTGATGAGTTTCTTACATATCTAGGAGAGAATGAAATTCTCTAACAATGGAATCTGATAAGGGGTAAAAATATACTAATAAAAGTATTAAATTATAAAATAAATTAATCTATTTTATTAAAAAATGATATTTTTATTAATATTATGTAGGAAAGAAGGCCACCAATATGAAGATCTTATTTTTTTGGTTCTGATGAAAAAAATTTCAAGCAAAACGGACTTCAAAGAGCCCAGAATCGAATTTCAAAAAAAAAAAAAAGCGACCAAAGCTGACTCAGGATGATGTCAGCATTTTTTGCGGCGCGCACGGTGGACCATTTGAAGGATAATTCGAAATTTCACAGCATAAAGAGCGTTCTGATTGGTTGAAGAACACGCGGTCCATGCAAACACCGAGCTCGCGCACGGTCCGAAGGCAATTTGGAATTCTGGCTAATCCAACGGCGGTTTTCACTGAAGCTTGATCGGAGGACGAGAAGAAGGCGCCTGATGGAGACATCCCAGCTCCCGTCGAGATCCAATGGTGAGTTCATTCCGATGTTAACTATAGATCTGAAGCCTTCTTTCATCGATCGGACGGTCCAGATTCGATCCAATGGATGATCCAACGGCTGATATTAAAACTCACTTGATCTGGATTATTTTAAGGGCTTTTTGAGTGGTTTTTGGACCATTTTATCAACATCGGATGGCTAAAATTATCCAGATCTTAATTTGAGTTGATTTAAGAGTCCTAAACCTAATTTTTGATGGATTTTGGGAGAAATAAAACTCTTCATCTATAAAAAAAAAACCAGGGTTGTCGTGAGAAAAAATAATTAGAGAGAGAGACAAAGAGAGAGACAGGGAGAAAGAGAGAGAGAGGGAGAAAGAGAGAGGAGAGAGATAAAAAAAAAAGTGATTTGTGAGAAAATCAAAAAAAAGGTTTTTGATTTTTCTTCGACGATCAAGATATCGATCAAGGAGTCTCTTCTTCTTCGCCAAGTTCTCCACATCAAGAGCAGCAGACAATCAATTTCAGCAATCAAATAGTCTAATTTCTCTATGCTTTTTATTTTATTTGCTGTTTTTAAATTTATTATCATGAACTAAATTTTATTTTACTAAGGCTAAGGTGTAGCCACTCTTTTGATGCAATATTCAGTATGATTTATTTTTAAATTTTATTCATAGAGATATATAAATCTTGATCTTAATGCTTTTAGATTACTGGCCATCTTCTAATTGATCTGATGAACATAGATGTTACGGACCAAGTACATCTATGTTAATGCTTCTTGATTATATACCTTGTATTATGAAATCAAATTAGAATTCATATGCATGCGGAAATTTTAGTGCGCTTTTGGACGCAGCTATTTTAATTAGAGGTTTACAAAACCTAATAATTATTAATATTTATTTTAAATTACACCTGAACCAAAGGTAATTAATAAATATTAATAGATTTGCTATGCCTGGACAAAGGATAGTGAATAAATTAGGAGACTCACCGTCACATGAAATAAAATTAATCTAAAAAACTGAATATTATATTGACTGAGTTGGTGAACTGATTGCCTTAGTAATCCATTGCTCTTGAATTTTAAAACCCTAATAATTTACACTCTCTCTATTTAATTAAAAATTTTTAATTTATTTTTTTTTTTTTTATTTTTAAATTTTTTATTCTCATAAATCAATCTTCTAAATAAAGCATAGGAAAGAACTTTTCAGTACTTATTTTTCAATCCTCTAGGGACGATACTCTACTCATTCACTTTATTACTTGATCGACTGTGCACTTGCCATAGCTATAAATTAGCACACATTAAGTTTTTGGGCCCGTTGCTGGAGATTATGTCTAAAAAATATTGAAATTTTGATCCTAGCTTTACTTTAGAAATTTATTTTTTAATTTTTATTTATAAAAAAAAAAATTTTGCTGACACATACTGGACATGTAACTTAATACCTTTTAGATCCAGAAATTGAAAGAACCATTAGAAGACTACAACAAGAGAGAAACATGGCAGCTGAAGATCCTAAGAATCAATCTAGGAGTGGATATGAGATGAAGGACGGCATGAAGCTATTCGACCAGTACATCTTCATTAAATGATTACATCACACCATCTGTATCGATGCAGTTCAGCATTAGGAGACCCCTGTATGAGCAAAACAACTTCGAAATAAAGCGCGATGATCCAGATGATTCAATCAATTGTCCAATTCAGTACACATGCATGATGATCTGAATGCCCATATTTCTAATTTTTCTGAACTTTGCGATACTTTTAAAATTAATGGAGTGTCGATGATGCTATTAGATTAAGGTTATTTTCTTTCTCTTTATGGGATAAAGCTAAAAATTGGCTTCATTCTCTTCCTACAGGTTCTATCACAACTTGGGATGTTCTAGCCTAAAAATTCTTAGCCAAGTACTTTCTACCTTCCAAAACTGCTAAGATATGCAACGATATCACTTCTTTTATGCAGATGGATATGGAGACACTATATGAGGCTTGAGAGCATTTTAAGGAATTACTGAGGAGATGTCCACATCATCAACTACCCATATGGCTTTAGGTACAAACTTTCTATAATAGTTTATCTCATACTAATCGATCTATGATTGATGCAGCAGCAAGAGGAACCATTAATCAAAAAATGGAAGAGAAGAAGCCTTCGATCTGATCGATGAGATGGCATCAAATAGCTATCAATTGATAGACAGAGCGCATGATGCCAAAAAGACTAGCAGCTGTGTAGGGAGTAGACTGCGTGCCAACTTTACTAGCTGAAATTGCAGCCCTTAGAGCCAAAGTCAACAACTTAAAAGGAATAGCTATGCAAGTTCAGAGCATTACTTGTGACCTATGTGGAAGAGACATGATACGAGCAATTGCCAAAACAGATAATCCTTTTGCTAAAAACAACTGATACAGCTAATTATATTGATAATTTTTTTCAGGCCGCAATAAAAAAATCCTACTCCAACACATACAATCAAGGATGGAGGCAGCACCCAAATTTCTCATGGAGCAATCAAAATGTAGCACAACAGCCACCCCCGAGATTCCAAGTATCTGAAAAGAAGTCCAACATGGAAGAGCTGATGGTCAAATTTTATGCAAAACCAAAGAAGCACTATTAAAAAATTTGGAAGCCAAACTTAGGCAAGACCAAACAGCAGCAATTCAAAACTTGGAGATGCAAATAGGTCAAATGGCTAAGATAATCTCCGAGAGACCTCAAGGATCCTTACCAAGCAATACGGAGATAAATCCAAGGGAGCAAGTCAATGCTATCACCCTAAGAAGTGGTACAAAGCTGGAGGAGCTACATCAGAAGAAAGAGACTAAGAGCCACTACAAATAAGGAACCAATCAACTTCAACTCGTCATCACCAAAACAACCAGCAGATGGATGGTCTCCAGGTATAGTTTGCTGATCAAATGTGAAGCCCTACGTGCCCACTACCATTCCAGAGAGACAAATACAGCATCCAGATAAGAATTTTCTAACTTTTTCAAAATTTAAAGAATTTACATATTAATATTCCTTTTGTAGATGCTATTACTCAAATGCCCAGGTATGCTAAGTTTCTCAAAAAAATCTTAACAAATAAGAAAAAGCTGAAGGAGCATAAGAGAATAAATTTGAATGAAGAATGCTCAGCAATACTTCAAAATAAATTACCACAGAAGCTAAAAGATCCAGAGAGTTTTACTATCCCTTGCATTATTGGTGATTGTAGTTTTGATAAAGTTTTATGTGATTTAGGAGCAAGCATTAATCTCATGCCTTTTTTTATTTTCAGAAAATTGGGTCTAGGAGAACCAAAGCCTACCACTATTACTCTTCAATTAGCCGACAGATCCATTAAATATCCAAGAGGTATAGTGGAGGATGTCTTGGTAAAGTTAAATAAGTTTATTTTCCCTGTTGATTTTATTGTTCTTGATATGGAAGAAGATTATGATGTACCCCTTATTTTAGGAAGACCCTTTTTAGCTACTGGAGGAGCTTTAATAGATGTTCAACAAGAAAAATTAATTCTTAGAGTCTAAGATGAACGAGTTACTTTTAATATTTTTAAAGATACTAAACATTCTGATGATAATCAAACTTTTTTTTAATTGACATTATTGACAACCATTATATGAGAATTCTGTAGAAAATAGGTTTGAGACTATAAAGCGAGCAATGTCAAATTGAAGAAGACTCGATCAAACATGAAAGTATTCCAATTGAAGTGCACCAGATTGATCCACTTTAGAACTTAAAGAAAGTCAAGCTGAAGACTATAAATCAGAACTACTAGATAGGTTGTTTCTTTTCTTTTTAGTTTTGATTATTTTTCTTTTCTTTTATTTTTCAGTAATTTATTGTTGCTCTTTTACTGCTCTGGTGTGTATTTTTAATTTTGCAGAGAAAAATCAATGAGAGCTCAAGCAAAATTTTAAAGCTCCAAAGAACCAGACTGAACCAAATCAGGTGTATTCCTTCCTATCCTTTATTTTTCTTTTCCTTTTAAGATAATGTAGAATAAGTTAGGGGATAAAAATAAAAAAATTAAAAAAAAAAACCATGTGACAAGAAGAAAATTTTGAACAAGATAGATTGGACAAGTGATAAAAGATAGAAGTATCTGCTAATGAATGTAACGAGTTAAAGAAGTAAATTAGTTGGTCAACTTTTAGCAGCCTACTTAGGTCATTAAAAGACTATTAGCACTTCTAACTGCATATGCACACTAATAAGGCAAAGTAGGTATTGATTATAAGGCCAACTGAGGATTCAATTATCACTAAAAATTGATAATTAATATACATTCTAATCAAAGAAACTTGAATTTAAGGAAAGAGCTACCTGCCTAAAAATAAAGTGCAAAAGATAGAGTATATATGGATTGCCCAAAGCCTAGTAACTGGGTCTCTGCACCTAGGTCAAGTGTGAAAATTCATGTAAAATGGTGAAGGAAAGGCCAGGATGCTCAGCATAAAAAAAAAAAAAAAAAAAAAAAAGGGCAGTGTGAAAGCTACCTTAATTCATGAGTATAAAATTGAGAATGTATAGAAAATTGACCAAAATAGGTGATAAGAGAGGATACTTTTGTTCTTTTAATTTAATACTGAAATGCTAAAGTTAGTCATCATGAATATAAGTGCTATAGATCTTTGATGTACTCTAAGAAAGTTTTTAATTGTATTGACTAAAAAATTTGCTTCTGAAGCTCAATGCTTAATTAGCAGTATTTTCTAAACTTTTTGATCTTTAGTCTTAGATTTTATCTTTGTGATGGATAATTTTATTGAAACATGGTATTAAATAAAACATTGCTAAGGGACTAGCAATGACTAAGTTGGGGGGTGTGATAAATGGTAAAAATATACTAATAAAAGTATTAAATTATAAAATAAATTAATCTATTTTTTTAAAAATTAATATTTTTATTAATCTTATGTAGGAAAGAAGGCCATCAATATGAAGATCTTATTTTTTTGGTTCAGATGAAATAAATTTCAAGCAAAACGAACTTCAGATGAGCCCGAAATTAAATTTCAAAGGAAATATTAAAAAAAAGCCGGTTCGGTTCAAATTGGTTTAAAGAAATTGGTTCAGCAGACCGCCCGATTCGACTGCATTAGCAAACTGACACGCTGATGCAAGGCTGATGTCAGCATTTTTCGTGGTGCATGGTGGACCGACTTGAGAGAATTTTACATGAAGAAGCGCGCTCCGATTGGCTGAAGAATGCGGCGGTCCATGTAACACCGAGCTCGCACATGGTCTACAGAGAATAATTTAGAGATTTTGTTTGATCTGATGGGCGTCTTTCATTGAGATTTGATCGGACGGCCAACACGCATGCACTGATGAACGACATCCATAGCTCCCAATCGAGATCCAACAGCTGAGATTCATCCTGATATTAAACTAAAGATCAGAAGCCTTTCTCTGCGCGATCTAACAGTCCAGATTCAATCCAATGATTGATCCAACGGCTGATATGAATTTCGACTTGATCTGAAAAGTTTTAAAGGGTTTTTAAGTAATTTTTGGACTTTTTGATCAACATCCAATGGTCAAAATCATCCAGAATCCTAATTTGAGTTATTTTGAGAGTTCTAAACCTAATGTCAAGAGGATTTTAGTGGGAAATCAATCTCTTAGCCTATAAAAATAGAGGACCTGCTGTTGCCATAGAAGAGAGAAGTAGAAGAGGGAAGAGAGAGAAAAAAAAAGAAAAGAGGGGAGAAAAAGAGAAAAAGAGAGAGAAAGAGGGAGAGAAAAAGAAGAGAAAGAGAAGAGAGAGGTAGAAAGAGAAGAGAGATTTTTGAGAGAAAGGAAAGGGGTTTTAATTTTTTCGACAATCAGAACAGTGATCAAGGAGCTTCTTCTCTTCAGCAAGTTCTCCACACTAAGAGCGACGGACAATCAATTTCAGCAATCAAACAGTCTAATTTTTTTATACTTTTTATTTTATTTGCTATTTTTGAACTTATTATCATGAACTAAATTTTCTTTTACTAAGGCTAAGGTGTAGCCACTCTTTTGATGTAATATTCAGTATGATTTATTTTTAATTTTAAATTTTATTCATAAGGAGTATATAAATCTGATCTTAATGCTTTTAGATTACTGGCCATCTTCTAATTGATCTGATGAACATAGATGTTACGGACCAAGTACATCTATGTTAATGCTTCTTGATTATATACCTTATATTATGAATTAAATTAGAATTCATATGCATGCAAAAATTTTAGTGCATTTTGGACGCAGCGTATTTTAATTAGAGGATTTCACAAAACTTAATGCATTAATATTTATTTAAATTATACCTAGATCAAAAGATAATTAATAAATATTGATAGTTTTGCTATGCTTGGACCAAAGGATAGTGAATAAATTAGGAGACTCCACGGTCACATAAAATAAAATTAATCTAATAATTTGAATATTATATTGACTGAGTTGGTGAACCGATTGCCTTAGTAACATATTGCTCTTAAGTTTAAAACCCTAATAATTATACTCTCTCTATTTTCTTAAAATTTTTAATTATTTTTTTATTTTATTCTTTAATTTTTTATTCTCATAAATCGATCTTCTAAATAAAGCATAGGAAAGAGCTTTTCAGTACTTATTTTCCAATCCTCTAGGGACGATACTCTACTCATTCACTTTATTACTTGATCGACTGGTGCACTTACCATAGCTATAAATTAGCACGCATCAAAATTCTCTAGAAATACCGCAGCATAATGGTATATCTAAAAGAAAAAATCAGACTCTGTTAGACATGATCTGATCCATGATGGATTTTGCCAACTTGTTGATATCCTTCTGAGGATATGCACTCGAATCGGCTTGCTATCTGTTAAATAGGATTTTAAGTAAGTTTATAGTTAAGACTCTATATAAGATATGGATAGGACGTAAGCCAACACTTTTATACCTTAGGATTTAGGGGTGCTCGGCTTATATCAAAAGGTTAGTTACAAATAAAGTTGGACCTAGACCTGACAAGTGCACATTCTTAGAATACCCAAAAAAGATCAAAAAATACTATTTCTACCATGCTGATGAATAAAAGATATTTGTCAGCCTTAAGATAATCTTTTTTTAAAAAAAATTTCTTGGTGAAGGAACTATTGCCTCTAATGTTGAACTTGATAAAGTTCAATAGGTAGAAAAATTATCACATGTAGCTGAACCTGAGACAGATTTGATTAGATCAGATCTAGAGCCTAGTATACCTGCATCATTAAGACGATCCGATAGAGTACCATATCATCCGGATAGATACTATGATTTCTTGGTTCGAGATATTAATCCCATCAAACTCGATGAGAATGATGAGGATCTGATCACCTATATGGATGCCATGCAAAGATCTAATTTTGAGAAATGATTTGAGGCCATGAAATCCAAAATAGAGTTCATGAAGGTCAATGATGTGTGGATATTAATTGACCCATCCAAAAGAGTTAAATCCATTGGATATAAGTGGATCTTCAAAAGAAAAAGGGATGCAGGCAAAAAGGTGGAGATCTATAAAGCCTGTCTGATTGCTAAGAGGTATCATCAACGTTATGGTATTGACTATGATGAGACATTCTCTCCTGTGATAATGCTCAAATTCATTCGGATAATGCTTGTGATAGCTGTCCATCTGGACTATGAGATCTGGTAGAAGGATGTGAAGATAGTTTTTCTAAATAGAGAGCTGACTGAAGAGGTGTATATGATACAATCTGAGGGGTTCATATCCATAGATGAGTTCAAGGTGTGCAAGCTTCAAAGATCCATTTATGGATTGAAGCAGGCATCTCAGAATTGGAACATGCATTTTGATAGGATGATCAAAACGTATGGCTTCATTAAGAATGGAGAAGAGCTCTGCATTTACAAATGGATAAATGATCCAGTAATGGTATTTCTTGTCTTATATATGGATGACAATCTCTAAATTGGGAATGGCATTCCTGCACTATAGGGAATAAAAATTTGGTTATCATCTCAGTTCTCCATGAAGGACTTGAGTGAAGCATCCTACATTCTAGGGATGAAGATATATAGGGATAGATCTAAAAGGATGCTTGGATTATTCCAGTCCACATACATAGATACTGTGCTGAAGAGGTTCAGTATAGAAAATTTTAAAAAGGACTATCTTTCGATAGGTCATGAAATTTCTTTCTCTAAGAAGGATTGTCCGACAACTCCTGACGAGAGAAAGAATATATGAGTAGAGTCTCATATGCTTCGACAGTGGGATTTTTCATGTATGCCATGACGTGTATGAGACCAGACATAGCATACTCACTAGGAGTAATGAGTAGATACCAGTCTAACCCTAGAGAAAACCACTACAAAGTCGTTAAAGTCATCCTTAAGTATTTGAGCAATACTAAGGATCAATGGTTGGTTTATGATGAGTCAGATCTGAAACTTATGGAATTTACAAACTCCAGCTTTCAATCTGATCATGATAACAATAGAAGCGTGTCAGGATATATCTTATCTTGAATGGTGGAGCCATCTGCTGCAAGAGTTTTAAGCAGCATATTGTGGCAAACTTTATTTGTGAAGTAGAGTACATCGCAGCATCAAATGCCGCGAAGAAAGTTGTGTGGCTAAGGAAGTTTATCATCGAGCTCTGAGTAGCACTCTCCCTAGATGGTCCAATCCTGCTCTACTATGATAGCACTAGTGCTATAGCTCAGACGAAAGAATCAAAGGCACACCAATAGATGAAGCACATTCTGCGCCACTTCTACCTGCTCTAGAAGATCGTGGATCGAGATAACTAAAGGATGCAGTGTAGAGTTTGCAGTGCTACTTTTAAAAAAAATTTTAAAAATAGCTAAAATATAGTAAAAAATTAATTAATTTAATTAATTAATTTTTGA
This sequence comes from Cocos nucifera, assembly GCA_006176705.1. NCBI lineage: Eukaryota > Viridiplantae > Streptophyta > Magnoliopsida > Arecales > Arecaceae > Cocos > Cocos nucifera. The sequence goes on from QRFJ01000017.1 coordinate 1,803,787, forward strand.
TTATATCAGAATATTAAGCCCTACACTAAGGATCTAAAGATAATATGCATGCATTCATATAGATCTGAAAATAAAATTATGCAGCAAACTCTTTACTACATCTATCTGTTCAGAACATAATATCTTTTTACGGATAGTTGATCACTACAATTTGAATCCATCGAATAATGCCCTAGTGTCGTACTATAGTCGCACACATGTCCGGCCTCTATGGTTGGTCCATACGGAGCTTCTGGTCCTGATCAAACCCATTGGAGTGCTAGCTGCTCGCTAGGGCCTTCAATGACTGATCATAATCGATCAAATAGATCATGTACTTTTTGATTTTTTAGATACTCCAAAAAATTAAAACATAAATAATAGAGGATGATGAAGAGGTGTTTCAAATTTGGTGGTGATTCGATGCTCACAGCACTCGATCTCTCCACTCAAACATAGATTTCCAAATCTAGGATTTCACTCAGCCCAAAAAACCTGACACACTGAAAATTCTATCACACCCTTTTTGTATGGACTTTTTTCATGAAACAAGTTTTTGTAGAATGATGACTTTCAGATCTATAAACTATATTTAGATCATATCTAAAAATTGGGTATCCTTCAAGATGAAAATCAGAAGAGAAGAGAAGCATGAGGGAAAAGTAAAGTGCTGCAAGACCTTGCTCACCTTTACTCCAAGATTTTTTTGCCCAAAACTAAAGCTTAATCACTTTAAAATTTTTACCACTTAATGCTAACCCCTTCTTATACATGCACAAAAATTCTCATAATTTATTGACATGAATACCACGGGAAAAATGCATGGAAAGAGATAAGGGTCGAGTGGTTGGAAGGTTTTAACCACTCACTTGATTTCAAAAATCAAGTGAGTCTCTTATCCTTATCCAATGCCCCCTCCCATTTGTTTAACACGTAGAAGGACTCTCCTTCTATGTGTGCACAGTTTTATTTCTTCAAAAAATGTTCAACAAACAAAAGGGAGGGTGTGGAAAGTAGATAAGGTTGGATTGGTTCCAACCTCCAATAAACTGAGTTGAATTCAAAACTCAACTTACTTTGAACCGGTCCAACCCTTGGACCAGATCAAAAGCAAATAAGAAAGGGGGTGCAGAAACCTTCTAGGTGATAGAAAAGTTACGTACAAAATTTTGGGCATGGAACAAGAGTGGAAAAGTAAAAAAATGGTGGGCGCATGGGAGAGTTTGAATTCAAACTTCATTTGACTTGGTCCTAATTGGTTTTAACCAAACCAATTAATCTAGATCCGATTAGACCAGGTTAAATACAACCAAATTAAGCTTAGCCTAATTCAATAAAATTTTAATCAAATTAAAAATTAATTAGATCCAAGTCCTGATCAAATCAGGGTCAAAACTCCCATAACAATTAGGTAATCTCATGACCTGATCGGATCAAACCCAATTAAATCAAATTTAATTGAACTTGATCAAATCCTCATTGCTCCATTAAATTAAGCTAATCAGTAATTGAACTATTAATTAATCTTTTAAAAAATATTTGAGTCCAAATCGGATGGATTACCAGACAACAGAGCCCCATCAATATGAAACTCCTAAAGAGTCCCAAACCAGTGGGACTCTTGAACCCAGTATCCCAAACAAATCGAACTCATGATCATAGAGTCTCAAACCAGTAGGACTCTTGATTGGAGAGTCCCAAATAAGTAGAACTCAGAGTCTCAGTCCACTAGGACTCTTGGTCACAGTGTCCCAGTCCAGTGGAACTCTTGACCATAGAGTTCCAGATCATTAGGACTCTTGATTAGAGAGTTCCAGATACGAAGGACTCAAAGTCTCAGTCCAGTGGAACTCTTAGTCATAGAGTTTTAGTCCAGTGGGACTCTTGACCATAAAGTCTTAGATCATCGAAACTCAATATCAGCCATCAGATCAGATAGAAACTTCTATTATGTGTGACCCCATAGGTTCGAATCCTAAGTCAGTAGCATAGAAACTAATTTTCTGTATCAATCTATATGACTATCTAGCAATGGTGCCCGACATCTGGATAGGTCGAATAATTGCAATGCAACATCGACAAACCTGTGGCATATGGTTATTTTATAATTCATCCCCTTGACCTCGTTGCTTAAAAGATGATTTAAGATTTACTGTCAATCATAAAATTCATCCATAGTATATTTCAAAATTTAGCGTCCATCATATGGACTATCTCGATCGAGGATTTGCTAAATTAAAATACAGTGATGCACTTGCTCCAATACTTAGAGGGGTCATTCCCATCTTGACTCACACACCGACAAGACAAGTACTTGACTGCACCTAGTATCCTTCCGTCACTGAATTAGAAATTCAGATAGTCCGATACCTAACTGCAGTGAGTTGCTTGTAGATCTCCATTGTGATATCAGATCTAAGGGACACTCATACCCATATCCTTCATGAGCAACTCTTGACAGTAAAGAGTTCCCCAGTTAGATCACATTCAGTAAAATGTATCCCTACACTTGCATGCCATAATAGTATCTTCATTCTTTTTGTTTAAGAGGACAACCAATACTTATGGCACACAACGACCTACACTTGATATATTGTCATCCTGAATAATAATGAATCATTTGATCACGAATACATTTGAGGACTAAACGATAAATCCTCCTTTGTCGAGTCTAAATAGTCTTGAGGACTTCATCACAGAAGAGTTCATTACAAGAAGATATACAAAGTATTGAATATACCAAAAGAATAATTTTATTCTTAATAATTTAAGTATAATTATATTTAGCTCAACCATCTACAACCTAGATAATTGGCTTTAGGATACATTTTTCAACAACTCCCATTTAGACTAAAGCCACTCAGAACAGTATCGAATATCCATTTTTCATTTATGATTGTTGAACTCTTTGATTTCGAGAGCTTTAGTAAAGGGGTCAGCCACGTTCTCCTTTTCATCGATCTATTCAAGCTCGACGTCACCTCGCTCCACGATCTCTCGTACAAGATGGTAATGATATAGAATATGTTTGGTGCGCTGATGTGCCTTCGGCTCCTTCGCTTGAGCTATGGCTCCAGTACTGTCACAGTATAGCAGAACCAAACCATCCAAGGAGGGTGCCACTCCCAGCTCGTCGATGAACTTCCACAGTCACACAGCTTTCTTTGCAGCATCAGATGCCACGACATACTCCACCTCGCACACAGAATCGGCTACAGTGTGCTGCTTGGAACTCTTCCAACAGACCGCTCCACCATTTAGGATAAATACAAAACCTTACACACTTTTGCTATCATCATTGTCTGACTAGAAACTAAAATTAGCATATCCCATAAGTTTCAAGTCAGAATCTCCATAGATGAGCCACTAGTCCTTAGTATTTCTTAAATACTTAAAGATAGTTTTTACAACCTTCCAGTGATTCTTATCTAGATCAGACTGGTATCTACTCACTACCCCTAGTGAGTATGCCACATCCGATCTCGTACACATCATGGCGTACATAATAGAACCCACTATCGAAGCATATGATATTCTACTCATATGGTCTCTCTCTTGAAGAGTTGTCAGATAATCCCTCTTGGAGTGCGAAATTCTATGATCTATCAAAAGATAGCCCTTCTTAAAATTTTTCATGCCGAACTATTTTAGCACAATATCAATGTACGTAGACTGGGACAATCTAAGCAACCTTTTAGATCTATCTCTATAGATCTTCATCCCTAGGATAAAGGATGCTTCTCCCAAGTCCATGGAGAATTGAGATGATAACCAAACCTTTATTTCCTATAATGCAAGGATGTCATTTCCGATTAAGAGAATGTCATCTACATATAGTACAAGAAATACAACAATAGAATCATTAACCCATTTATACATGCAGGATTCTTCTCCGTTTTTAATGAAGCCATACATTTTGGTTACTTTATCAAAATGTATGTTCCAACTCCGTGATGCCTTTTTCAATCTGAAGCTTGCACATCTTAGACTCGTTTGTGGATGTGAAATCCTCAGACTGTATCATATATACCTCTTCATCCAGCTCTCCATTTAGAAAAACTATTTTCACATCCATTTGCCAGATCTCATAGTCTAGGTATGCCGCTATCACAAGCATGATCCGAATAGATTTGAGCATTGCCACCGAAAATAATATCTCATCATAGTCAATATCATAATGCTGACGATATTCCTTAGCAATCAGGTGGGCTTTATTGGTCTCTACCTTCCCGTCTATGCCTCTTTTCCTTTTGAAAATCTATTTACACCCAATGGGTTTTATCCCTTCATGTGGATCAACTAATGTCCATGCACTGTTGACTTTCATAGACTCCATTTTGGATTTTATGGCTTCTAGCCACTTATCGGAGTCAGACCTCTGCATGACATCCATATAGATGATTGGATCCTCGTCATTCTCATCGAGTTTGACAGGATCACCATCCTGGACCAAGAAACCATAATATCTATCTGGTTGATGCAATACTTTATTGGATCTTCTTGGTGCCACTTCAAGAGGCTCTGATTTTGATCTTATCAAATCCAGTTCTATAGGTTCACTAGAATGTGTCAATTCTTTCACCTATCAAACTTTATTAAGTTCAACATTAGAGGCAGTTGTTCCTTCACTAAGAAATTTTTTTTCAAAAAAGACTGCTCTATTGCTGACGAACACCTTTTGTTCTTCAGCAAGATAGAAGTAATAACCCCTAATTTTTTTGAGGTACCCTATGAACAAGCATTTATCAGACCTAGGTCCAAGCTTTTTTGACTGCAAATATTTAACATAAGCCGGACATCCCCAAACCCTAAAGTGAGAGAGTGTCAGCTTACACCCAGTCCATATCTCATATGGAGTCTTTGCAACAGACTTGCTTAAAATATTATTCAAAATAAAATAGTGCATAACCCAAAAATAAAATCGGCAGACTTGTAAACCCCATCATGGATCAAACCATGTCCAACAGGGTTCGATTCCTCCTTTCAGATATACCATTATGCTGTGGTGCTCTAAGAGGGATCCATGTGAGAGAATCTCATTCTCTCCTAGATATGTCAGAAACTCATTGAAAAGGTATTCTCCTCCTCGATCAGATCAAAAAATTTTAATACTCTTTCTAAGTTACTTTTCTACCTCATTTCGATATCGTTTGAACATTTCAAACGAATCGAATTTATTCTTCATAAGATAGACGTATCCATATCTAGATAGGTCATCAGTAAATATAATGAAGTAATAATACCCATCTCTAGCACATGTGTTCATAGGCTCACATACATCAGTATGTACTAGACCCAGAAGCTCAGTGGTCCATTCATCTTTTTCAATAAAAGATGATTTAGTCATTTTTCTAAGAAGACAGGACTCACAGATATTTAACGATTCATAATCATCAATATCAAGGATATGCTCCTTGACTAACCTGTTAATCCTATTCTTGTTTATATGATCGAACCTACATTACCAAAGATAAGCATTCATGACATTATCTAGTTTTGATCGTTTATTCGACGTGTACATTACACTAATAAACTATAATATAATATAAATATTATTTCTCAATTATTCTTGTAATACTATAACATCATTCATAATAATATTATAATAATTTTTTTTTATTGATAAATAATAACCATCCTGGGTCAATAGCCCAATAGATATTATGTTCATCATAAAAGATGGACAATAGTGACAGTCACTTAAAATGATACTATTATTTTTGAAAAATAGTTCAAGAGTTTTCAATGCTAGGACTGGAACTTGACTTTCATTTTTGACATTAAGAAATCTATCATCATTCTTAAATTTTCTACTAATTTAAAGTCCATGCAATAAATTACATATATGAATCAAACTTTCGGTATCTAATACCCAGGTAGATATGTCATATACGGAGAAATTGCAAGGTGTTATTATATAATAGCCTTGACCAGCAATCACTTGCTGATTTCTTCTGTTCAGCTTATTTGGGTTAAGAGGACCATTCCTCTCTGGATCTATCTTATTAGGGTCAACACTAGACTCATTGTTCTTAGGTCCTAAATGCTTACCACTGTCCAACGGTGAACGAAATGGACTTATTCTAGCCATTCTATTTATCTAAAAAAAATATGAAACCTAATAAGTACTTGAATAAATTTAAATTTTAAATACTTAAACTTTAGTCTAAAAATTTTTTACTATTTTTAAAGAATTGGTAGCCTCTACCTCCAATTCAAAAAATTACACTAACTCCTTAGTGGATACTGAAATTCACATAGACTACAGACGGATCCAAAAAAAGCTCTGACTAATCCGTGTGCATCTATAGGTAGATTTATAATCAATTATTTTTTTAAATAATTTTTAGTATTTAGATTTTACCCCAGATACCAAATCAGTAGGCTATGGCCTCCACTAAAAAAGTCTGGTTAGGTCCAACCATTAACATGATTAACTTCAATGCATCAAACCAATGATAACTAGGTCTAAGAAAAGCTCTAGCTAACCTGATCACCATTAAGAGAGTGTGACTTAATCATCATATGATGGATAGTAATTCCAATATCCAAATAAACACCAGATGTAAGGCACCTCCAATGTCCACCTAGAAAATTGGACTCATTACTATTCATCTTAATGGGAGGCTATGACTCGGTTATCTCTATAACTTAGTCATTTTAAGAATCTAATAATTTAGAGAATTTAGATTACTTATAATTTAAGGATAGAAAGAACATGAATCAAATTTCTCCCACTGACTTCACCAAATCAAGTCTTCCCATTGACTTCATCAAGTCAATAGGTTAGGATAGGATCAATTTAGGTCCATGGACATCTTATTTAGTCTTATTGATTGAAATCAGTCAAACTGATTTCTAATGACATGGGTCAGTCCGAATCACTAAGTAATCTAATCAAATCTTAATCAACCATGTTGGCCAGGTAAGTGAGATCAGTGAAAGGGATATGCCATTAATTCATCAAACATCGAATCAGTACGAATAGCTTCCAATTAAAAATCACTGGTCTAGACTACCAAACTTATCTTAGACACCAATCGGTTAATTAGGTTTAATCTGATCAACCTAGCAATTTTGGGCTTAACTGCATAGCCATGAATTAAGTCCATTTTGGTCTTGTTAAAGATATGGATTCATCCAACTACAACTATTGGAGTTGATTCTAGAGTGTCCTTGACCTAATCTAATACAACACTTAGTTAGATTTGATCAATTACTCTAGATTAATCCATTCTTCAACTAATCTTATGTCTAACCCAATTAATGAACCTAATTCATCTAACCTTTTAACCCATAGTCTTATGCCTTTGTCTTAGGATCTTAATTCATAATTCTAGACCCTATGAATAATACTTAATTTCTTTAATTAAGTTTTGGACTGATGGGTTGAGGTTCGATATTTTGAAAATAATTTTTAAATTTTAAAATATTCTTTACAACTTAGTATTGTTCACCAATTGAGTCGACTCATTTTAAAATTGAATCGGCTCAATTCACAAACAACACTAGTTGTAGGGATTTAATCTGAAACTATGTATACTACATAATACTAAATCATCAATCAAACTTTAGATCCTATCTAAACATGCATTCATGATCAAAAATTAGATTAAAGCCTAATTTAACATATCATAAAAATTAGATCTAATCTAAAAATTTTATGATCAACTATAAGATCAAGTACGTACAAGGACAACCTTTGCATTATAGAGGGTAAACCCTACAGCAGGACAACTTGCACTCTGTGCTATCTTGATTTTAATTTTTAGATCTAATTAATCAAAATATTAGATTAATATTTATATTAAATATAAATTATTAATCTAATCATACAAGCATATCATGTTTAGCGAACCTACGCTCTGATACCATTTGAAGGATGCAGTGCAGGATTTATAGTGCTACTTTCAAAAAAAATTTTAAAAATAACTAAAATATAGTAAAAAATTAATTAATCTAATTAATTAATTTTTAATTATATTAAAATATTAAATCCTATACTAAGGATCTCAATATAATATGCATGCATTCATATAGATCTGAAAATAAAACTATGCAGCAAACTCTTTACTACATCTATCTGTTCAGAATACAATATCTTTTCATAGGTAGTTGATCACCATAATCTGAATCCACTGAATAATGCTATGGTATTGCACCACAGTTGCATATATGTCCGGCCTCTATGGTTGGTCCACACGGAGCTCCTAGTCTCGATTAGCCCCACTGAAGTACTAGCTCCTCGCCGACGCCTTCAATGCCTGATCATGATCGATCTAATGATCATATACTTTTTGACTTGTTAAATATTCTAAAAAATTAGAATACAAATACTAGAGGATGATGAAAAGGTGTTTCAAATTTGGTGGCGATCCGATGCTCACAGCACTCAATCTCTCCATCCAAACCTAGATTCCTAAATCTAGGGTTTCACTCAGCCCAAAAACTTTGACATATTGAAAATCCTATCACGCCCTCTCTATGTGGATTTTTTCTATGAAATAAGTTTTTATGAAAAGATGACTTTTATATCTATAAATTATATTTAGGTTATATCTAAAAATTGAGTATCCTTAGAGGTAAAAATCAGAAGAGAAGAGAGGTATGAGGGAAAAGTAAAGTGCTATAGGACCCTACTCATCTTTACTCTAAGATTTTTTTCACCCAAAACTAATGCTAAATTACTCTAAAATTTTTACCACATAATTCTAACCCCTTATTTTACACACACAAAAATTTTCATAATTTATTGGTATGAATACCATGGGAAAAATGTATAGAAAGAGATAAGGGTTGAGTGGTTGAGAGCTTTTAACTACTCACTTGATTTCAAAAATCAAGTGAGTCTCTTATCCTTATCCAACGCCCCCTCTCATGTATTCAACATGTAGAAGGACTCTTCTTCTACATGTGCATATTTTTGTTTCTCTAAAAAATATTTGACAAACAAAAGGAAGGGCATGGGAAGCAGATAAGGTTGGATTGGTTCCAATCTCCAACTAATTAAGTTGAATTCAAAACTCAACTTACTTTGAACAGGTCCAACCCTTGGACCAGATCAAAAGCAAATAAGAGAGGGGGAAAAAAATCTTCTAGGTGATAGAAAAGTTATGTACAAAATTTTGAATGTGGAACAAGAGTGGAAAAGTCAAAAAATAGTGGGCGCATAGGAGAGTTTGAATTCAAACTTCATTTGACTTGGTCCTAATTGGTTTCAACCAAATCAATTAATCTAGACTCAATTAGACTAGGTTAAATCCAACCAAATTAAACTTAGCCTAATCTAATAAAATTTTAATTAAATTAAAAATTAATTAGATTCAAATCCTGATCAAATCAGGATCAAAACTCCCATAGCGATTAGGTCATCTCATAACCTGATCCGGTCAAACCCAATCGAATCAAATTCAATTGGACTTGATCGAATCCTCATCACTCAATCAAATTGACCTAATCAATAATTAAATTATTAATTAATTTTTTAAAAAATATCTGAGTCCAAATTGGATGGATTATCGGGCAATAGAGTTCCATCAACATGAAACTCTTAAAGAGTCCCAAACTAGTGGGACTCTTGAACCTAGTGTCCCAAACAAATCGAACTCACGATCATAGTCCTAGACTAGTAAGATTCTTGATCAAAAAGTCTCAAATGAGTAGGACTCAGAGTCCCAGTCCACTAGGACTCTTGGTCATAGTGTTCCAGTCCAGTGGAACTCTTGACCATAGAATCTCAGATCATCAGGACTCTCAATTATAGAGTCCCCGGATATGAAAGACTCAGAGTTCCAATCTAGTAGAACTCTTGATCATAGAGTTTTAGTCTAGTGGGACTCTTGACTACAGAGTCTTAGATCATCGAGACTTAATATCAGCCATCAGATCAGATAGAAACTCCTATTGTGTATGATCCCATAGGTTCGAATCCTAGGCCGATAGCAAAGAAACTAATTTTCTGTACTAATCAATGTGACCATCTAGCAATGGTACCCAATATCCAGATAGATCAAATAATTATAATGCAACATCGACGAATCTGTGGCATATAGTTACCATATAATTCATCCCCTTGACCTCGATGCTCAAAAGATGATTTAGGATTTACTATCAATCCTAAAATTCATCCACAGTATATTTCAAAATTTAGCGTCCATCATATGGACTACCCCGATCGAGGATTTGCTAAATTGAAATATAACAATGCACTTGCTCCAACACTTGGAGGGGTCAATCCCATCTTGACTTACACATCGACAAGCCAAGTACTTGACTACACCTAGTAGCATTCCATCACTTAATTAAAAATTCAGATAGTTCGATACCTAAGTGCAGTGAGTTGCTTTTAGATCACCATGATGATCTCAATTCTAAGGAACACTCATACCCATATCCTTCGTGAGCAACTCTTGATAGTAGAAAGCTTCACAGTTGAATCACGTTCAATAAAATGTATCCCTACACTTCACTTGTATGCCATAATAGTATCTCCATACTTTTTGCTTAAGAAGATAATCAATACTTATGGCACACAACAACATATACTCGATACGTTGTTGTCCTAGATAACAATGAATCATTTGGTCACGAACACGTTTGAGAACTAAATGATAAATTCTTCTTTGTCGAATTTAAATAGTCTTGAGAAATTCATCACAGAAGAGTTCATTATGAGAAGATATACAAAGTGATGAATATGCCAAAAAAATAATTTTATTCATTAATAATTCAAGTATAATTACATTTTAGCTCAACCATCTACAACCTAGATGATTAGTTTTAAGATACATTTTTCAATAGTAACGTCGACCTTCAGAAGATCGATAAAAAGAAGAACCTAGCCGACTCTTTCACTAAAGTCCTGATGATAAAGGAGTTTGACAACCACAAGTCGAAGATTGGTATTAGATACTGTGCCAATTGGCTTTAGGATAAGTGAGAGTTGTTGAAAAATGTGTTCCAAAGTCAATCATCAGCTTGCTGATGATTGAGCTATATTATAATTATAATTAATTTATTAATTAATAAAATATATTTTTGATATTTTTATTATAAGTTTTCATCTTCTAACGAACTCTATTATTGTGATGAAGTCCTTAGGACTATTTAGATTTAATAAAAAAAAATTATCGATTAGTCCTTAAAACTATTCACGATCAAATGATAGGCTGTTAATAAGAACGACAGCATCTATCGAGCATAGATCGTTGTATGCCATATACGTTGGTTGTCCTCTTAATCAAGGAGTATGAAAATACTGGTATGGCATATAGGTGAGATGTAGGGGTACATCATCACTGAACGTGATCAACTTCAGAGCATTCTGCTGTCGAGAATGTCTCTGATGGGATATAGGTATAAATATCCCTTAGATCTGAGATCACCTTAGTGACTTACAAGCAATTCATTATACTTTGATACCAGACTAATTAAATTTATAATCAGTGATGAAAGGCTTCTAGGCACAGTCAAGTACTTACAAAATTGGTGTGTGATCAAGATGGAATTGACCACTCCAAGAGTTGGAAAAGAATGTATTACTATATTTCAATATAGTAAAACCTTGGCTAGGATAATTCATGAGATGGATTTGATATTTTGAAATATAATGTGGACAGCTTGATCAGAGTTGATAGTTAAACTCTGAGGTATCCAACGAGCATTTTGATCAAGGGGATGAATTATATGGAAAATATATCCATATGGGTTCTAATGATATTTGTTCTACATATTCGACCTATCCGACTGTCGGATACCATTACTAGATGATTACTTTGATTGGTATAGAAATTTATTTCTATGCTACCGACTTAGATTCGGACCTATGAGATCATATATATTAGAGCTCATGATCTGATTGGATGATTGATCAACGATTAAGAATCGTTCGAGGGTTAAACGATCAATATGATTGATGTTTAACCTAGTGCAAGTATTACAGGAGGATCAATTAGCAATTAGATTGCTAATTAACTTAATTTGATTAAGCTAAAGGAATGAGATTAAGTTTAATTAAATATGATTTAATTAGATTTAGTTTGGGCTTGATTGGATCAAGTCCAATTGGTTTATTGGATATGCCAAGTGCAAGGAAGAACTAGTCCTAGTTCAACTAGGACTTAGGTCAACCCAATTTTTTAATTTGATTAAAAAATTAAATTAAAATTAAATCTAATTTAATATAATTTAATTAAGTTTTTAATTGGGTTAGGGCCTAATTTAATTAGGTTGACTTAATTTTGGTTTAAGTTGGTTTGAGAAATCACTTTGACCAAGTCATAGATGGAATCCTAGTAAAACTAGGATTCCACCTTGCACCATCTTAGCCCCCCACGCCTCCACACCCTCTTTCTCTCTTCTTTTTGCCATAAATCTCTTCTTCTAGGTATCTCATGCATTCTCCTTCTCTCCCTCTCTTTCTCATATGGCAATTAGTTATGGACCAAGTCAAAGGAGGAAGTTTGAATATGATTTGAATTTTTCTTTAGAAAGAGTTTTAGGAAATTAAAACTCCTCCCATGCATGCCGCCCTCCTCTCCCTATTTTCTCTATTTTTGTTCAGTGGAAAAGGAGGTATTTTGGGCAACATTTGTTGGTGGTCCACGCCAAAAAGAAAGGAGGGGGTGCCCAAACTAGTTGCCTATTTTGGTCTTTCCTAATCTAAGAGTTTGTCCCAAAAAGGACTCCTCTATATCTATCTATATAGGACGTAAATTTTGGACTAATTTTTGGATATTCTAGATCATTAAGAGACCTTGTGGGCATATGAAAATCAGGAAAGAAAAAGTATTGGGGCATGGAGATTTCATAGACACTAATCTAGGTATCTAGGTGAGAGAACAGAGAAGAATAAGAGGGTCTTCTTCTAGGGTTGTCTTGTCCATCTTTTTTCCTCCTCCTTTTTAAGATTATTTGTGAGTGTCTTAGATCTATAATCTCTCCTTCTTCTTCTCATCTTTGAAAGAGTCTAGATCCAGAAGAAGAAAGTACAGGACCGACCATCAAAGAAGGATAGGATCAGCATAGTACTAGCATACTGTACTGATTTTCTACATCGAACTTTTGATCGTGATTCGTGGGCTCGTATAGATGACTCCTAGAGGTCAGACACATGTACGACTCAGAATATCATCCTTAAGCCTAGATCAGCAAGTTAGAATGTCTAACTTTTATAGATAATAAATCTGATCTATTTTACATACCTGCATTAGATGTAGTGTAGATGCATATTGATATGATCAACATGTTTTATTTTCTTTCTCATATTTAATTTTTGATTTAATCTCATGCCTTAATCATGTAATAGAATATTATATCTAGAGTATTCTTTGATATTAAAAATTAATTTTGATAAATTTTAGTCTTTTACTACCTGATCTTAAAAAAGTTTCAAGATCTAGCCCTTAAATCCTAGATACGGTTCCTTCGAATTCGTCATTTTCTATTGGCTTTTTTCACCATCACAATATTAACAAGCCAATCAGGATAATGAATTTCTCTAATGAAGTTCGACGGTAAGAAGTATATTTACCTCTTCATCGATAGCTTTCTATCTTTTAGGGGCGAATGACCTTTTCTTCTATCTCACCGGCTTAACTCTCGGATTAATATTCAGTAGGTGAGTTATGATTTCTAGAAGAATGCCTGACATGTTAGTTGCTGACCAGCAAATATATCGGCATTCACCCTTAGCAGCTTTATTATTTGATTCTGCTCTTGATCGGATAGTTGGGATCCGAACGAGACTATTTTTATTGGATCTGCTTTGTGTATGAAAATCAGAATTAATTGTTCAGCCAGTTCCCCTTTTTCTTCATTTTTTCTCTGATCTAATTTATCGATCATCAGAGGGTCTTTCGATTTTGCTCCTTCGGTGAAGATCATGAAGCAGCACCGTGCCAATTGTTGAACCCCCCGCATTTCACCGACTCCTTATTGGGTAGAAAATTGGATCAATAGGTGGAAAGTTGACACCACTACTCTTAATGCATTGAGAGCGGGTCATCCGAATATGGCATATTGTAGGCCGAAGAAACTTGGACGACCATAAAAGTAACGAGGATGGTACTTTGCTATGGTTCGGTCCCTACAGTGAGGGAAAGAATAATTTCTTCTTTCACATTGATTGCATCTCCAGTGAAACCGACTAACGACATCAAGATTTTTCGAAGTCGATCAGTCAGTAGATGCATTTAGAAGAAAGTCGAGTAAAACAAAATATCTATCGAACTTTTATTATTCAGACGGATTTTTTTTACATCATAATTAGCTATTGTTGCCAACACAACGATAGCTTCATCATGGAGAGTTTGTATTCTCCTTACATCATCATCCGAAAAGAAAATTACATTGTCATTCCATTGTTTTTCAGTCGACTCTTCTTCGAAAGTTGCCCTTCATTCTCTAGATCGTCTGGAGATCATGTTGATGACTTCAGCCGTAGGTTGGTTGTCATTCGCTTACTCCGATTGACGTTATGATTGTCGATTGGTTGGAGCCAGAGGATTGCATTGGAATTTGCCAAGAAATCCTTGGCATATCAGGCCCATGATTTCATCTCTGAGTTGGATGCACTGTTCAGTATCATAACCATGATCACAATGAAATCGACAGTACTTCTTCTGATCACGGCTCCTTAGTAGCGCTTTCATCGATGGAGGGCGTCGAACATATTCTGCTACTTCAATTTTCATTAAAATTTATGCATGAGAAGCAGTTAATAGAGTATAGGAGTTGAATTTCATGCCGAATCTATTTGGCCTTAGACTCCATTGGGATGGCGAAGCTCTTTTATTAATCAACTACTAACTTGATTTGGCAGGAGCTCCACTTTTCTTCTGTTTCTCTTTTTGACTTTTGCCTTCTGCTTGGTGCCGATCAGAGGTGGCTTCATCCATGCGGATATGTTTGAATGTGCATTCCAAAAGTTTAGCATAGATCCGAAAATAATTTTTATTCAGTGAGTAAGTGAACCTGGATCCCTTCAGACCTCTCTTCATGGTCGAAATAGCCATGTCTTCGTTGAGGTCCTTGACCTCAAGTATGGTCGTATTAAAATATGCCACAAAATCTCGTAGCATCTTTCCTTCATTTTGTCTAATGGAGAAGAGACTATTGGACATTTGCGGTATTCTCTAACTGGTGCTAAAGTGGGCTGCGAATGAATCTTCCAGCTACTCGAAGGAATGAATGCTTCATGGCTATAGCCTAGAATACGAAGCTCAAGCAGCTTTCCAAAAAAGTTGCCAGAAAACCTTTGCACAGAAGGGCATTAGAAGCCCCTTGGATCATCATGAGAGTTTTGTAACTCTCTAGATGATCGACTGGATCTATGGAGCATCGTACAGCTCTACTTGAGGCATTTTGAACCGACTTGGAATCGGTTCATCCATGATTCATCAAGAAAATGAGAGGGCTATGTGGATGTTGAGGTTGCTAGGATGCCCCCCCACTCCGATTATTCGCTTTCAGTCGGGCAAGTTGGTGGTCGTCAATTTTCTTGAACTTCTGTTCATGATCATCGAGCTGCCATAGGTGTGAGAGGCTTGGGGTAAAATCCCCCAAAGAAGTTGAAGATGGAGAAATTGATGGTGTGTGTGGCCTCTTTTTCTTGTAAATGCTGCGTCGAAGGAATGGGGAGGCCGATCATTGAGAGTGGTGGGTGGCACGATGAGAGTGCCACGTGGTGGTACCCCAAAACAATGAGAATATCGTATTGATCGTCGTTCTGGGGAAGAAGATGGGGATCGCCATGGGGAGCGACGACTGTGCCTTGATGGCACCACTTGTGCTGGTGGTTGTTCCACCACCAGTTGCTGCTGTTGTTGGAGGTTATGTACAGCCTCCATCAGAATTTGCATTTGGTGCATTAAAGCAGCGAGCTGTTGGGTTTGGACGTCCGCTGGAGTAAGTGGATACGGAATATTGGGCTCTGCCATTGGAGGTGGAGGAGGAAGGTGATCTTCTCAATGGAAAAACTATCTAGTAGAGCCGGTAGAATGTTGGGCTCACATTTTCGGCATTTTCGTTAGAGTAATTTATTTCTTTCTTCCTTCCTGGTGTGCTAATCTATTGCGATCGATCCTTTGATGCATCTATCGCTGGAAGAGATCACCTGAAAAAATCCACACTGACCGAAATATTTTTTGGTGGGGACCCTCCGATGCCTAAGTCAGTGGAGGATTGGTGAATAGGATAATCAAAATAGAATTAGACAAAGTTTCAGCCCAGAATCCCCTTACCAAAGTACTCGATTTATCCTCTTTTTATAGATGGATGTAGTAGTAACCATCTGTAATGGTTGTAAATCGTGGGATCCCACTTATTTCAGCATTGAGAGAGCAGTTAATGCTTACTATGTGATCGTGGGGAAGCCGTTACGCATATTTTGCACTGAGAACATAGGTCATGCCAACTGATAGGTCAATCTGATCATATGTCGGCATCTGACTGATATTTTGATTAGTCAATGATTGCCTGTTCTTGGAATCATTTGGTTTGTAGAATAGATCAGGAGATATCGACTAATCATTGACCGAGAGATCGACATGCGAAAGCCGATGAATCGAGTGACTATCGGTTGAAGATCGATCATCAGTCAATGTCGATTAACTACTGGTTGAAGGGGGCCGACTGTCATCCGGTAGGTCGACAAATGATCGATCATCGAGGAGTTTGCTCAACTCATTATGGTTCGTCATCAATCGGCAATCCATTCATCGTTCAGTCGATAGTGCCAATCATTGATCGATGAGGCTGACTTATGATTCATCGTTTAGATGCCAAATTGGTCTATCGAGTCAATATATCCAATAGTGGTCTAGTTCAGTATTTGTCTCCTATAAATACTTACAATGTTACTAAGAGTCTCCTTTCTGAGACATATCATTCTATTATAAATAGTAGTACAACATGCAGTAACTAACAATAAACACATTATTCTTACTAGGCTCGTAGGTTGCAAACATATATATTTAATGTTATAAAGAAAATAGAATATCATATTTTTCTATCAATGGTCTCTATCATCAGCATGAATTCTATAAGATGTAATATAAGAACAGATTATGTATCAAATATAACATCAAAGTAATACCCATCAAATATATATATAATAAAATAAAAGATTATTTTATTATCAAATAATAAAATTTATTAGTTTTGTTGGGCATATATTTCTTTCAGAAAACTCCATATATGGGGTTTACATGTATGCGAGAAAGATGCTCTCAAGAAAAAGATGGCTCCATGAAGTCTTTTAAAGAATGAGCTTTAAAAGGAGAAGAGACATGACCCAGTTACAATGCAGAGAGGGAGTTCACACCCTTCCACTTACATATGCCGATGCAAGCTTTCATTGCTATCATTGATGTACATATCCTATATGATTTGGTATACTAATAGGGAAACATCTTACTTCTTTATTTTAGATTAAAAAGAAAATCTACAATAAAGAGAGCAACAATACTACCATCTTAGCGGCGACTCAGCCAATTCCAAAAACAATATACCTCCCCCATGAGTATAAAGCACCTCCACTTTTGCAACAGGCACCCCCAACTATAGTTGCATCCTTTTGAAGCGCACAGAAAAGATTGCTTTGCATTAACAAAATAAGACTGAATTACTTAAGAACAATTCACCTAGCATAAGAAACTTCTTTTTGCCAGGAAATATAAGTATAAGAATCTTTTAAGGGAATTTAACACCCAATCCATTAGTGGACCGGACTTGAACTTTTAATCCATATTGACCAAATTTAAAACTTCTTGTCCATTTTTATCTTAAGTTTAACCTTTAATCTTTATTAGACCAAATTACCCTCAATTGAATACGATTACTTCTTCTCCCCATCGCTTCTGCCTCTCCTGGCTTCCTCACTCCCCAATGAGAAGAAAGTCCAATGGCCCAAAGTCAACCCAATTCTACCCACACTACCGGTGGTGAGGTGGTGCTATACGATAACTATCATAAATTTATAAATAAAAAATATTAATATATATTAATTAATATTTATTTTATAAAATTAATATTTTTATTTATATTTTGTAGGAAAGAAGCTCATCATGTAAAGAGCTCGATTTATAGGATGAAATGAATCTAATTTGATACAAATCAAAACTAAAATGAAGAAGAAACAAAAATCAGAAGAAAAATAAATAAATAAAAGAAAAAATAAAAAGCCGATGGCCTAGCCCAGCTAGCCTGCTAAGCTACCTGGCCCAGTGCGCACAGCCTACATGCTCGCAACCTATAGCCCAGCCCAGCTCTCTCAACTCTTGATGTCAGCATACCATGCGGTCCATAGTGAATCGTGATGTCACGTGGTAAGTGTAGACCCTTAAAGGGTCCAGGAAGGATACAACGTGGCTCATAGGGGTATATTTGACATTTTGGCAGGTGTGTCACATGGTAATTGCATGAGGTCTTTAGAATATCTAGTCTACGCCCGGTGCACAGGCTGGCAGGAGTTGATTGGTGCCATCATGCAACCTCGTCGCTGTCGGTCGCCATCCAATGATGGAAAATACTCCCAACTTGATCTAGGAATCATTCAGCCTTTTTGCATGATCCGATGGTAGATAAATGCCTGATAAAGCAATCCAACAACACAGAACTAATCTAGGTGCTTTTATTGAGCGATCAGCGGTGGTTTTCTGATGTTTTTGAGCCTTTGATCGATGATTTGATGGCTGGGATTCAAGCAGTAGGTGGAGTTTTTTCCAGATTTAAATCAGACTTTGAAAAGAACTCAAAAGGCCATGTTTTCTCTCTATTTAAACTCCCTTCATGCCACCAAGCAAGAGTAGGTTCCCAGGAGGGATTAGCCCTCTTAGAAGCCTACAGCAACCCTCCAATCCCCCTCTCTATCTTCTTCTCCTCTCTTTCTTCCTCTCCTCTTTTCTTGCTTCTTTCTTTTTCTTCTACTTTTTCATCCGAGGAGCTTTGAAGATGCCGAGAGAGACCAGATCGTCATATGGGAAATTGTGTCCTAAAGTCAATCGTCAGTCTGTTGATGGTTGAGATATTATAATTGATTTACTAATTAATAAATATTTTTTGATATATTTTTCATCATAAATTTACATCTTCTAATGAACTCCATTGTTGTAATGAAGTTCTTAGGACTATTTAGTTTTGATAAAGAGAGGATTTATCGATTAGTCCTTAAATTTGTTCATGATCAAATGATACACTGTTAATTAGGATGATAGCATCTATCGAGCATAGGTCGCTATATTCCATATAGATTGGTTATCCTCTTAACCAAGGACTGTGAAGACACTGATATGGCATACAGATGAGATGTATGGGTACATCATTATTAAACGTAACCAACTTTAGAGTATTCTGCTATCGAGAATGTCTCTGATGGGATATAGGTATAAGTATCCCTTAGATCTGAGATCACCTCAGTGACTTACAAGCAACTCACTATACATTGGTACCAGACTAACTAAATTTCTAATTCAGTAATGGAAGACTTCTGGGCACAGTCAAGTACTTACAAAGTCAGACTGTGATCAAGATGAAATTGACCACTCTAAGAGTTGGAGAAGAATATATCACTGTATTTTAATATAGCAAAATCTTGGCTAGGATAATCTATCAGATGGATTTGATATTTTAAAATATAATATGGACAACCTAATCAAAGTTAATAGTTGAACTCTGAGGTATCCTATAAGCATTATGATCAAGAAGATGAATTATATAAAAACTATATCTGCATGGGTTCTAAGGATGGTGTTCTACACCTTCGACCTATCCGGCCATCGGGTATCATTGCTAGATAGTCACTTTGATTGGTACAAAAATTTATTTCTATGCTACCGACTTAGGTTTGGACCTATGAGGTCACACACATTAGAGTTCACATTCCGATCGGATGGTTGATCAGCGATTTAGAATCATTTTAGGGTTAAACGATCAATATGGTTGATGTTTGACCTAATGCAAGTATTGCAGGAGGATCGATTAGCAATTTGATTGCTAATTGACTTAATTTAATTAAATCAGTAGATTAAAATTAAGTCTAATTAAATATAATTTAATTAGATTTAGTTTGGGCTTGATTGGATCAAATTCAATTAATTTATTGGATAAGCCAAGTGCAAGAAAGAACTAGTTCTAGTCTAACTAGGACTTGGGTCAACCCAATTTTTTAATTTAATTAAAAAATAAATTAAAATTTAATTTAATTTAATCTAATTTAAATAAGTTCTTAAATAGATTAAGGTCTTATTTAATTAGATTGGATTACTCTTATTTTTATTTGGTTAAAAGATCTTGTTTGACTAGGTCAAAACAAGAGTCTTAGTGTGACTAGGACTTCCTATTCCTTGCACTACCTAATCCTCATGCCCCACCCCTTTCTCTTTATATTTTTATGTGAAATTCTCCATTCCTAAAGGCTTCTCATGCCTCCCTTCTCTTTTTCTTTTTCTCATATGGAAATTAGTTTGATGACCAAGTCAAAAGGAGAGGTTGGTTTTGCTTTAGGATTCTATGAGATAGAATCCTAGTCAACCAAAAGACTTCCTTCCTTTCATGCCACCACCTTCCTATTTTTTCTCTCTCTCTCTCACAGCATTCTTTGGCATTTGTTGCACCCTCCCTTGCTGATCCATGGTAGAAAAGTAAGATGGGGGTGCCCAAGAGTTGGGCGCCGCAACAACATGCCATTTGGTAACTTTCCTATCTAGATTTTTGACCAATCTTGGACTCTGCATATCTCATTATTTAAAAATATTTTTTTACTAAAATTTTTGTGGATTGTATGTATTTGAGAGGTCTCTTTGGTGTAGAAAAATCAGAAAAAAATTCATCTGGATCATGGAGATATTAAAAATATAAGTCAGGGTGTCTAGAAAAAGAACAAAGAAAAAGAAGAGGGTCATCTTCTAGGTTTTGTTCCAAATCTCTTTCTCTCTTTTTGTGAGTTTTTGAGAGGTGTCCCAGCATCACAAATCTTCTTATTTTCTTCTAATATTTTGGATTATCCAAGTTTTGAAGAAGAAAGCATCGGATCGACCGTCCAAGAGAGATTAGCACTGTGCTAGCATACTGTGCTGATTTCCTACATCAAGATCTTTGATCGTGTTCGTAGGCTCATGTGGATGACTTCTAGAAGCCAGATGTGTGTTCAGCTTATGACTTCATTCTCAAGCCTAGATCAGTAAGTTAGAACATCTAATTTGCTCAGGTAATAGATCCGATCTGTTATTTTATAGCTGCATTAGATATAGTATAGATCTAGATTGATATGGTCAACCTTTTCTTTCTTGTTTAATTTTTAATTTTTGATTTAAATACCATATAATAATCATATAATAAGATCTTAGATCTAAGATATTTTAGATTAATTTTGATTGATTTTAATCTTTCACTGCCTGATCTTGAAAAAGTTTCAAGATCTAGTCCTAAAATCCTAGTTCTAATTCCTTCACGTCAACCATGCATGACTAAAGAGTAAAATTCTAGAAAAGTAGATGAAGTCTTTGAGCATCAATTATATTTTTTTTTATCTTTTGCAATTTCTCTTATACAATGAATAATATGTTCTCATGCTCAATCTTAAATTTTATCCTCCATGCATGAGATCTTATGTTAATATGCTTATTATTGATTAATATCTAAATAGGCTATATTTATGAAGATGGATTATGATCGGAAGATATAGTCCATACTTAATTTAATAGTTTATATTAGAGATAATTATTAAAAGTTATATTATCAGTTTTTAGAAATTAAGTATTGAATAGCTTATCATTCTATAGAGATGGATTGTGATCTGGAGATATGATTCATGCTCGAAGAAAATAGATTATAGTCATAACTAAATTCTTAAAATATAAATTTTTATATTAAAAAAAATTATTACAACTTTGCTAAAGATGGATTCAAAATTCTAGAATATTTTTAATTAATTCTTAAATCTCTATTATATTATTATTTACTTTCTTTTATCTTAATTTGCTAAATCTTAATTAATCCTCTTTAAACTACTTATTTAAATTTTTAATTTAAAAATTAATTTAAAATTTTATTTTAATTAAATTAAACATAACTTAGTCTATGATCCTCAAGAAAATTGATATCCGACTTATCATTATTCTAATCCATAGTAAGATTGGTTTAAATTTATATTTATACTGTAACAACAAGCATCAAATTTTTGACACCATTGTCGAAGATTGTAGTATGGTTTCTTTGATAAAAAAATAAAAAAATTAAATTTATTGCTTATTTATTGCTTTATATGCTTATTACTTTATTTATTTTACTATTTTATTTTATTGCACAGCTATCTTATATGCTTTACTAATTTATTTATTTTACTATTTAAAATTTTTAGTTTATTATTTACTTATTTTCTACTTTTTCTTTTCATTCTTTATTCTGCTGATCAATAATTTATCTTTTATTATCAATCAATTTAATTTAATTACTTAACTATCTTTTATTTATGCTTTTTTTAAATTATTATTTTATATTACTTTTCATATATGGTTTATTGATTGCTTTCTAGATAGATTATCTTAATTATATTGTTAAATAATTATCTTATTTTATATAATTAATTTACTATATTTTATAGCTTAGAATAATTTATAGCCCTAAAAGTTGATTTGATTCCTTGCTTTACTTATAGGTTACCAAGTCATCTTTTAATCCTAGTATAATTTACTTTTCAATTAGTTAGATTCTCTAAATTAGTTTAAATAAAATTTAATATAATTGATCTAATTAAAATTTTTTTCTTAAATATAAATTTAAAATAATAATAAATATTAAAAAAATAAAAATAATTTAAAAATAATAAAATAATAATAAATTATATAAATTATATAAATTTATACTGACACTATATAAGCTATTTAGGAGATTAGAGATCTAACCACAAAATCTAACAAGTAAATTTTTTTCATTTTTGATTAGACATCTTATTTTATTGATATTGTATATCCATAAAGTACCTTAAGGATGCAATCCATTAAATAAGATAAGATGGAGATTTGATCACTCTTTCTTAGCTTATAAACTACCATCTTTTATATTGCATTGACCTCAGTCTTTAACTTAAAATCAATTAGTCATTGGTCCTAGGATACTCGAGCTTAATAGGATAAGAAAGTCCTAGAGTTGGATCAGATTCAAATTAGTTAATTACTCGGTGTCTAAGATAAGTGGTTTAAATAAGATGATTTTTAATTAGTTTTGTTGTCTGACCTGACCAACTTAGTTGGTATCTAAGAAAAGTAATAAGCAGGAAACCTCCCATATCTTATACTTACCTAATCGAGCCAGTAAGTCAGGCTTAGGCTTGTAGTGCTCGAAGATGATCTTTGCAATTAGAAGGTATCTAGATCTAGGTTAACCCTAAGATAGAGAGTCCGTGCTTGTTTAACTTAATTATAATTAACAACAAATACTAAACAAATTCTTCGCATCTATCATCCTTAGATCTAGGATCCTTTAGGCTCTTATCTTTGAAATTTTTTCTTCTTATCTCTTTCTTATCCTTATAATAAAATATAATAAAATAAATAATAATTAAAAGAGGATTGCTTTGATATAGAATCTTTGATTGCACATATTTGAATAATCAGAATAATTCGAGATGGATCTCGAGAGTAGATTGGATGAGTTATCCCATAGAATAGATCATTTAATAGCCATTAAACACTCTTCCTATCCATCTTTTCTTCTTACACAACAAGTTTGTGCAACATATTCGAGCCCCACTCACTATACAAGTAAATGTCGATACCGATTTTCTAAGTATACAAGTTTATCAAAATCAAACCTAAATGGTCTATAGATCAAGAAATAATCTAAACTTTAACACTTACAATCCAGGCTGGGGGGCTCAACCAAATTTTTCATAGTAATCACAACCAGTGGTTATCCTAGTACCATAAGGACTCATATTCATGGATGCACATTATGATATACCCTACCCATAATATCAACCTTCTCCGCATAGCACTGACTCAATTTTTGAAGAGAGGTTGCAGCAAGTATTAAATAGGTTAGAACTCACAAATCAGACTTGCTAACAAACCTTTCACTTCTGTCTTTAAAGAACTAGAGAAGCAAGCGCTCACATTCAATCAGCAGAAGGAAAGAGAGTTACTTAGTCAACTTGAGAGTAACCTTGAGGGATCATAGCTAGCTAGAAATTTTAATGTACCTGCAACTTTGCCTTAACAATCAATTATAACTCTCGAAGAAGAAATGGTTATAAAATAATCCCGCACAACCAAAAAGACCATCTTAGACCATATAATTGAGGCAAAAATATTTAAGAAAGAACAAGAATGGTGGTATGAACCAATTCCATCACTCTACTTACATATGGATCCATTACCAAGAACCATAGAATCACCCAATCCTTTTAATAAGGAGGGAGGACAAACTGATGAGATAATAAAATTAATAGAGACTTCCTAAGAACCATAAATGAACAACATATTAGAGGAAGCTACACCCATAATTTTTTCCTAGGATTCGTTAAATCCTATTTGGCTCATTCTGGAGTGGACAATTTTGATAAAGATGGGTTTAAAATAAAAGTAAATGACCAAATAGATATACCTTATCCTAAAACCATCCAATTTTTAATTAAAAAATTGCGCCACCATCTAGCCCACCAATAGCTACCTTATTAGAACCACCAACTATTTTAGAGTTGAAGCCATTTTTTGATACATCAACTAACACTTAACCAGTGATACCTAACTAGGAAGATCAACTTATAGATGTTCTAAAAGCACATAAACAAGCTATCAGATGGAATATTGCTAAAATGAGGAATAATGATTTTAAGATCGATTTTTCTATATTCGATACTATTTTCGAGAATGGCCTCCAAAATTTATTAAAAATATTAAAATAATGTATGGAGGTAGATTTAAAATTAATTTAAAAAAATATCATATTTTAGATTAGGAAGAGTTGATACAAAGATATATCATTCCCAAGAAAGGAAGTAGGGTAGATTAGACTATAGTTGAAGTAATTTTGAAACTACCACCCTCAATTTCGGTCCAATAGATACAATCTCTTTCTGGTCATCATAAAAACTATAGATTCATGTATAGCATGCTTGCTCAATATACTTTATTAATTTAGGCTAAGTTTAATCATTGTAAAGCATTTTATGAATGTTTTTCTACTATAATAACAAGACCTCTTGATTGGCCCTATCTTTTGAAAACCTGAAGGATGTATTAAAATTGATTATAAATAAGACTCCTTCATAGGGTTTGGTTGAAGATGTTAAACTTAGTGCTTACTGAAGGACAACCTAGCATTTGCATTTGAATTTTCTTTTTATTTTCAACTTACCTTTCTTTCAAGTTCGATACTAAGCTATGGGAAGAATTACAGATCCATGCTAGACGAAGAACAAATAAACCCCAGATCGAGCTGAGAAACATATTAAGCAAGGTAAACTTTTTTCTTTTTCTTTTTTTTTTTACTATCATACTCTATTTTCTTTCCTCCATTAAGAACAATAAAAATTAAGTTGGAGAAGATAAATAAAATAAATAAATCCTCAAGTATGGTAATAATTAGTTTTATATAGCCAATTTTGTTCTGATTTGAAGTTCATGAGGCATTTTAATCAATGTTTAATTAATGATCTAGAGAATTTTTGAAATACTAAGGAGCCAATTATTAAAAAATTTAATAAATGATCAGATTTAGAATAGAATAAATTTTTGAGTGATTCTAAAATTTTCTTCCAACTTATATTTAATAAAGAATCTACTTTATATGGATATGAGTAGAAAATATGAAAAAAAAAAATTTAAAAAAATTTAAAATATTAATCTTTTATCGAGTAACCGAATCTCATTGTCTAAGTAAGCAATGTTATTCATATAAAAAAATAAGCAATTTAAAAAAAAACTTGTTATACAACTATTTTTAACTTATAGCCTATTTAACTCGAGTTAGTAAGCTCAAGAGGTGTTCTACACCTAATATCCTCAAGTCAACTAATTTGGAAGTCATTGGTCCAAAGCTTGCTACAATGACTAGATACAAAGCTTAAAGGATTAAAATATTACACTGGCTATTTTAAAAAAAAATTCATACTCTTGTCCATACTAAAGATAGAGGATTTAAAGAATAAAAATGAAAAATTAATCAAGAAAAAGCTCTAAAATTTTGTGTTCTTCACTTAACCACTATTTGGAATAAAATTAATAATCCAATGATGTATCTCCTAAATCTCTAATCAAATATCAACTAACTTTAGGATGACCTGAAAAAACTTTTATATCTTAACGAATTAATACATACTTCTATTTTTTTTACTCGAGAATAAGTAAAATTTAAGTTGGAAGATGTGATAACTATCATAAATTTATAAATAAAAAATATTAAAATATATAATAATTAATATTTATTTTAAAAAATTAATAGTTTTATTTATATTTTATAGAAAAAAAGCTCAACAATGCAAAGAGCTCGATTCACTATAAAAAAATAGAGTATTAGCGATGGACATTAGTGATGGCATTTTTGTCATTACTAATAATGAATATTAGCGATGAAATTAGCGATAGTAATTTTATCGTTGCTAAATACTTTTTACCAACAACTTTAGCAACGAAAAATTAACTGTCGCTAATTATTATTAGAGATGGCAATGATGACGGCCATGTTATCACTATAGTTATTAATGATAGTATTAGCGATGATAATTAGCCATCGCTAATACTAAGTAATTTTATTTTTTTTAATTAGATTTGATTATTATTAGCGATGGAAGATAATTATTAGTGA
Source organism: Cocos nucifera (assembly GCA_006176705.1). Classification (NCBI taxonomy): domain Eukaryota; kingdom Viridiplantae; phylum Streptophyta; class Magnoliopsida; order Arecales; family Arecaceae; genus Cocos; species Cocos nucifera. Next base: position 1,830,568 of record QRFJ01000017.1, read on the forward strand.
TGATATTTTACCATCATTAATAAAAATAGGTTTACTTTTTTAATTATATTTTATTATTATTTGTAATGGTAGATACTTATTAACAATAGCTTTGGCCATCGCTAATAGTCATACAGTATTAGCAATGGCAAAAATATTATCGCTAAATATTATTACTAATTTTAATTTTATTTTTATTTTTCTCTAAATATATTATAATTTTAAAATTTAAAGTTCATCTTCATCATTCATTATCTAAATAATTATCGTTAAAGTATCATCACAAAAAATTACCTCGATCTGATAGACCTAGCTATGTCAATCAATAAAATTTAATTTTGACAACCATAAATAATCGCATGATGATCTAATAGATAAAAATTATTAATGAATTCAAAAATTTATAATGATGATCTCAGTGATATTTATAGAATATTATTAAAAGTTTACTTCAATCAAATATCATTATAATGGTCAATTTAGCATGAGATGATTTAGACCATTAAATAAAAAATAAGTGATCAAAAGGCCAAACGACATTCAATTATAAAATAATTTTTAAATAAATAATTTTTACTACTATTTTGATTATTTATATGGTGGTGATCGTAAAATTTAAACTATGCATATATGAATAATCCAAAATTATATCTTTTAGTACTCATTCTTAAAGTCCATAAGTAATTATACTTATGCTTTATAAGATCTGCTTAACATAGATGGTTCATATATGTGCAGCTTAGATTTTACAATCATCATTATACAAATGATTAAAATAATAATAAAGATCATTTATCTAAAAAATTATCTAAATCAAATATCGTTTAGTCTTTTAATCACTCATTTTTTATTTAATGGCTCCAATCATCTCATACTAAATTGATCATAATAATAATATTTGATTAAAATAAAATTTTAATAGTATGCTATAAATATCATCAAGATCATCGTTATAAATTTTTGAACTCATCGATGGTTTTTATCTATATTAGATCATCATGCGATCGTTCGTAACCGTCGAAATCAAATTTTAATGATCGATATACTTAGGGCTACTGGATCGAGGTTATTATTTATGATGATACTCTAATGATAATTATTTAGATAATAAATGATGAAGATAGATTTTAAATTTTAAAATTATACCAGATCGAGTGAAGTTGAACGAAAAGGATTATTAGCGATGGCTTTAAAAATCAAGTGATGGATAATTAAGTTTTGCCATTGTTGAAAGTTAGTATTAGCGATGGTAAGAACACCATCGCTAAATAGATTTAAATTTTTTTTAAAAAAATTTTGATTATAATTATAATTAAATTAATTAAATTATGAAAAAAATATTTTTTAAAAATTATTAATATTAGCAATGACTATCGTTTTTAGTGATAGAAATTATCGTCGCTAAAATTTTGGCAAAATTTCTAAACTCTGCCAAAAAATTTTGCTTGCGTGCGCCAGTTTTACTTCCCTTTTCGTGATCCTTCTCCCGTCGATGCCCAATCCCCCCTTTCCTCCCTCCCATCCTATCCCTCCTTACCCCATCCCTCCGAAAATCTACAACCCGAGCCCACATCCCTTCACGCCCAGGGCTGCCCCGACCTTGCCGACCCCGCCGTCGTCGGTCCAAACCCGCAGCCCCAAGCCCGCGTCCCTTCATGCCCATGGCTGCCCTGAGCCCCTAGCCACCTCTCGCCTCCCCAAGCCTTCGGTCATGAGCCCTCGACTGCCTCCCACCTCCTCGAGCCTCCGATCACCTTCCTGAGCCTTCGTCGCCTCCTGCCTTCCTAAGCCTCCAACCGTGCCGCCTCTCACCTTCCCAAGCCCTTGGCCACGAGCCCCGAGCCACCTTCCACCTCCAAGAGCCCCTGACCGCCTCCCACCTTTCTAAGCCCTTGGCCATGAGCCTCCGATCGCCTCCCACCTCCATGAGCCCTCGATCGCCTTCTCAAGTGCCTACTCGCCTCCTGCCTCCCACCTCCCCGAGCCTCTGGCTGCAAGCCCCTGGCCTCCTCCTGTCTCCCCAAGCCCTCGGCCTCCTCTAACCTCCTTGAGCCTTCGGCTACAAGCCCCTGGCCACCTCCCATCTCCTTGAGCCTCCGGCCGCTTTTCCAAGCCCCTGACCGCCTCCCGCTTTTTCCTCTAATCTCCCACAGGTGCTTTCCTTTCCATAGGTCTCTATATTTTTTCTTTTCTTTTTTTTTGCTTGGAACCCTTCCTGAGTCCTTCTTGCAAGTGTTTCCACCTTCTTCCTCAAGTGTAATCCTTCCCACGAATATCTGAAAAAGAGAAAGAAATGAAAAGAAAAAGAAGGAAAAAATCAAAAAAAAAAAGAACAATCTATGTGGAAAAGGGTCTTCTTTGTTTATTTTTTCACATTTCTTTTGTTTTCATTGATTTTTTCTATATTTTTCTTTACATTTTTCTTTATTGTTTCCATTCTTAGGGTCTCAATCAAGTGCGAAGTAGAATCCTCACCAAGGTGACGAGGTAGATGTGGCTTACAAGGCCTTTGATCACAATTAGCCTTCTCTACTACTCCATCCAGATGATCTTGTTCATGTTCATATATCCTTTATTTTATTTTAAATTTTTATTTATATATTAAATTTATTTATTTTTAGAATATGTTGTCTCTAGACATGTATTTGTGTAGTATGTATGCATGAATATCTAGTGTGTTATGTACGTATATAGTTTTATGTAATTATGTTTCTAAAAGTTTATGAAGTTGAAGTGTAGGGACTAGTTGAAAGATAGAAAGAATTAACAAAAGAAAGGATTAAACTACCAATGCTTAGAATATGCTCATTATTCTTATCTCTTCTATATTAATTTTTATTTAAATATATAAATATTTTTGAAAAGTTTTTTTTAATAGTTTCATATTTAAGTAAGGAGTGGATCACCCAAATTTTGCTTTGAATTTGATAAGTGATGTGCAAGGACAAGAGTAAAAGATTACTGAATAATAAAATAACCAAATAAGAAATTAATGCAAGAAGGTAAGAAGAGAGATCAACAAATCACAAACAAGAAGATTTATAATGGTTCGATACCAATCTTGCACCTACATCTACTCTCCAAGTTTCTACTTGAAAATTTCAATCCACTAATGATATTCAATGATTATACCATCGGATTCCACCAACCCTAGCTTTCTTAGCTAGATACTTATTTTTTGGGTACAAACCAATCTTATACACTCCAATTCAAGGTAAGGATCAACCTTGTCAAGTTTTGGAATCCCCCAAAAAAAACTTAAAATAGCAAGTAAGAAAAAGATGGTCTACAATGACATACAAAAATTAGCTCAACAATGAGTACAATAGATAATTAAATATACTTTACTCAAAATGGAAGAAGTCTTTGAAAACACCCTCAGATAGAATGAAAAGTTGAATCTGCTTTTGAGAGGTGGTAAAGCTTCAAAGGAAGGCTTCTTTGATTTGGAGCTGAAAATTTTTTTTAATCCTTTTTCTCTTAATTTCTCTTAAGTTTTTTTTTCTTTTGAATGTCTTTATACCTTCAATCAATGCCGAAGAATGAGTAGTAGCCATTTAAAGCCATTGGAGAGTATTTATTAGGTATTTAATATGATAAAAATGGACTGAAAAATTAGCTATTATGAAAGTTTTATCACAAGAGTCAATCCATGGGTCATCCCCTGGCATAGAGGTCAACTCATGGATTATCCCTTGTAGTAGAATAGAAACATCCTATTTCTATTTTTGGATGGTAGAATAGCAGGGGTTGACCCATGGATCGTCCCCTGATAAGGAGGTCATCCTTCAGGTCGATCTTTTTCTATGCTACTAAAAAATTTAATTATAGATTTTTAAAAAAAAATAAAAACTATTAGTAATGGCATTAGCGATGACAAATGCCATTGCTAATAGTTTTTTATATTAGTGATTACATTAGCAATAAAAAATGCCATCTCTAATAGTTTTTTTAAATTAAAAAAAATAAAATAAAAGAATATTAGCAATGGCATTAACGATGGGGTAGGCCATCCCTAATAATTTTTTAAATTTTTAATTAAAAATAAAAAAATATTAGTGACTATTTCTCTCATCGCTAATACCATCGCTAATTATGTTATTAGCGATGGCATTTTTGTCGTCGCTAATAACAATAATTAGCGATAAGGGTATAAGCAATGGATTTTTACTGATGGCATGCCATTGCTAATAGCATTAGTGATGGCAAACCGACTATTAGCGATGGCATTTAGCCGTTGCTAATAACTTTTTTTCTTGTAGTGATTTATGGGTTGAAACGAATCTAGTTGGACACAAATTAGAGTTAAAATGAAGAAAAAATGAAGGCTAGAAGAAAAAATAATAAATAAATAAATAAAAAGCCGACGACCTAGCCCAGCCAACCCGCTAAGCTGCTTGGCCCAGCATGCATAGCCCACATGCTCGTGGCCCACAGTCTAGCCTAACTCCTTAGCTCCTGACGTCACCCTAACTTTGGGATACCATGCGGTCCATAGTGGACCATGATGCCGTGTAGTAGGCATAGACCCTTAAAGGGTCAAGGAAGGATACAACGTGGCTCATAGGGGTATATTCAATATTTTGGCAGGCATGTCACATAATGATTGGGCGAGGTCTGATAAGTATAATAAATTCATCAATAAAAGTATTAATTTATTAATTAATTTATATTAATTTTTAATAATTAATAATTAATTTATATATAATTTTTAAAAAATTTATATTTTTATTAATTAAAAAATTAATTAAAAAATAATAAAAAAAATAAAAATTAAAAAATAAAATTTTATTATTAATAGAAAGAGCTCATTTTTCTGATCATAACGAAATAAATTTCAAGAAAAACGGAGCTAAAATGGAAAAGATATGAATTTTTAAAAATATAAAATAAATAAAAATTAAATAAAAAAAGAAAACGGCTCAGCCGGCTCCGCAAGCCGAGCCACCAAGCCAAGCCAAGCCATCAAGCCGACTCAGCCGTTGAAGCCATCAGCCGGTCCACGATCCAGGCGTGGACCGCCAGCTCAACAAATTCCGGCGAATCAGAGATTGCCACGTGGTGGACCTAGACCCCTTAAGGGTCTACAGAAATTTATCGCGGCTCACAAGGGTAATTTAGTCTTTTCGTCCGACAACAGCGGTGCTGATTGGTTGCGGTGTGCGGTGCGGCCAGTTATTGTGCGATCGGACGGATCTGGTTGTTTGCGGTCAGGATCGGACGGCTGTGGTTGCTTCCGAATTTTATTCAGATACAAACATCACGCGGATCACCATCGGATGGCAGCGCTCGATCCAGGCGATGATCCGACGGTCCAGAATGCTGCCGGCGGCGATCAAGACTCCCGAAGCGCGATTTGCGGCCAGATTTCCTCGATCAAGCACGATCCAACGGCCAGAATTTAATCTGACCCGATCTGAGCTTATCTGCATCCGATTTTGATGATTTTTGGACCGTTGGATTTTTGTTGAATGGCTGGATTTTATCAGATTTAGCAGAGTCATATCAGAGCTATTTTGATTCAAATTTTATCCAAATTTCTTTGTATTTTTACGATTACAAAGGCTATTAGTCCCATATTGCCTTTAGAAAAAATATCCAGCCCTCCTAGCTCTATAAAAAGGATCTCAGGCCATTAAAAATTGATATCTCCGATCAAGGTGAAGCTTTGGTATAGGACGAAGCCAGGCTATGGGTTAAAGGCTGCTTCGAAGCAACGGGTGCCGAGAAGAAGAGCCAAGCTTCTACACCATCTTTCTGTCAATGCCGATCCAAGATCAGAGATCAGGCTATTTTATTCTTTTTAAATTTTATGTATTTAAATTTTAAAATTTTAATTAATAAAAATTTTATTTTTATATATTTTAATTTCTTGCATTTAATTTTTATTGTAATTTAATTTTTGCACTTTAATTATTATTTTTTGCAAGTAGATGCTAAGATCTAATTAGTAGATCTTAGTACCAAGTTTAAATCTCTGCATCTTTTAATTTTTGCTTTTTATTTTTCGACTTCACTTTTGATCTTGAAATTCTTCTTTTTTATCTTTTTCTTTTATAAAATCAAAGGCTTCAAATCTAAAAACACTACCTTTCCTGTGGATTCGACCCGACTCACTACTATTTACGTATTTTCAATAATTTTAAGAAGTCGGATTAAACTGATAAACACGATGTCTTAACGACAACATCGCGTCCCTATCAAGGTCTTTAGTATGCTCGGTGCATAGGCCGATGGAAGTTGATTTGTGCCATTGTGCGACTCTCGTTGCTGCCGGTCACCATCCAATAACGAAAAATGCTCTCGATTTGATCCAAAAATCCTTCTGCCTCTTCGCACAATTCGAGGGTGGATAAATGCCTGATAATACAATCCAATGGCATAGAACTGATTTGGGTGCTTTTATTAAGCAATCAACGATGGTTTTTTGATGTTTTTGAGCCTTTGATTGATGATCTGATGGTCAAGATTCAAGCAGGAGATGGAGTTTGTTCCAGATTCAAGTCAAACTTTGGAAAGAACTCAAAAAAATCCTATTTTCTTTCTATTTAAACTTCATGCCACCAAGCAACAACAAGTCCCTAAAAAAATCCTATTTTCATTCTTTTTCTTTTTTTTTTCTTCTACTTTTTCATCAGAGGAGCTTTGAAAATGCCGGGAGCAAGCAGATTGTCAATCATGCATGGCTAAAAAGCTAAATTTTGAAAAAGTAGATGAAGTCTTCTAAAATGGATTGTAATTTTTTATCTTTTATAATTTTTTATGCAATAAATAATATGTTCTCCTACTCAATCTTAAATTTTATTCTTCATGCATAAGATCTTATGTTAACATGCTTATTATTAATTAATATCCAAATAAACTATATTTATGGAGATGTATTGTGATCGGGAGATATAGTTCGTACTCGGTTTAATAGTTTATGTTAGAAAAAATCATTAAAAATCATGTTATCAATTTTTAAAAATTAAATATTAAATAGCTTATAATTCTATTGAGATAGGTCATGATTGGAAGATACAATTTATGCTCGAAGAAAATAGGTTGTAGTTATAATTAAATTTTTAAAATATAAATTTTTGTATTAAAAAGAATTGCTACAACTCTACTAAAGATGGATTCAAAATTTTAGAATACTTTTAATTAATTTTTAAATTTTTATTAAATTTTTATTTTTTATCTTAATTTACTAATTCTTAATTAATCCTCTTTAATCTACTTATTTAAATTTTTACTTTAAAAATTAATTTAAAATTAAATTAAACATAACTTAGCCTACGATCTCTAAAAAAATTGATATCCAACTCATCACTATTCTAATCCATATTAAGATTGATTTAAATTTATATTTGTGTTGTAACAACGAGCATCACTGTCTCACTCCTCCCTCTTGAGGAGGGCAGCTATGGGTAGTTTGGGACTTGCAAAGAGTAGAAGGAAAAACTATTGTGGTGGTGGTAACACTATATCAATCATCTCTCTTGAGGAGGGCCACCACAGGATAGTCAAGGACTTCTGAGGAGTATAAGGGGAAATTATTGTGTTAGCGGTGATGACAGCATTGTCTCGGTCCTCCCTCTTGAGGAGGCTGTCGCACGATAAGCGGAGAGTTATGAGGAGTAGAAAGGAAAACTGCTGATAGAGAGGAGGGGGGATGGGCAATCAAGGGAGGATGTGGGGAAGAAGGGTTGGTGGTATTCGAGGGTATAAGGGCAGCGCTAGCAATGGGTGGAATAGCAGAGGCGATCGAGTGGTTGTGGAGTGGGGAGGTGGTGTCTATGAGTTCTTTTTCTTCTCACATTGTCTTGGCGGTCCATTTTTCGATGCATAATTGATGCCTCTTCCTTTTATCTGTTCCATTTTTTGTTGGACTAAGTATGTACCAAGCAAAAATAACTATATACCATGACATCAATGAAAAAAGAAAGCTCAAATTTCATATAGTTGTACATAGTTATATTTGATGTCTCTTATTGTGTGATTGTTCTGATACATTGTTAGTTAATATTGTCTATTAGAATTATGATGATCAATGATTAATATATGATAAATTAGATTAGCATATGTTTCTAATATTATGATGATGTTTCTAATATGTATTATATGAATTTGATTTGTGATGCATCGTATTATGATGGCAAGTTTAAGGGGAGGCAAAGAATTTTGCATTGGCCTAATGATATGACTAATAGAAGATGCTACTTCAACCACTATACTGAGGTTATTGACTGACTTATGGAGTCCATGTCCAAGGAGCAGAAGGTAAAGGTGATCGGTACTTCATTTGGCTATTTGCTTCGGCTTCTATACATCTAGTAGAACAAGCCATTATCGGATGCACTATTCTAGGATGATGAGAAGAAGGGCTTTTGGTTTGATAAGACTTTGGTTCCTTTTGTGGGGACCGATATTGCCCTCATTCTTAGTTTGAGGGCTATCGTGATGAGATTGAATTGCATAAGGAGAGGAGGGTTCAGTCCAACCTCATCACCCAATTTTTCGATGGTGACCACAAAAAGATTTAGTAAAAAATAAATTGATGTGTCTTGTTAGAAAGTCTGCGTTGCTAGACGTGGAGGACTTCACTAAGTTATGGGTTCTTTATCTTTTTATGACTATCCTCTTCCTAACTGTACACTACAATATTCCTAAGGGGTTATGTCCATATCTTGATGATTTGGACCGCTTAAGATTGTATAGTTAGAGTCTTACAGCTTTTTTTTTTCTTTGACAACAGATCTCTAATCTAGTAGAGAGTGTGCACATAAGGAACATGATTGGAAGAGGCTTTACTGGGTATATAGATAGATGTATGGTGGCTCTGGTGGTAAATATTTACTTGCAGTTTAATTATTTGAGAGTTGAATTAACTTAAAATATATATAATGCTTACATTGTATTTTTTGTGCAAGTATGGGTTGTTCATGCCAATAGTTTTCTTGGAAGCCATAGACCACTATTCATCTATCCCCATCTCTTGCATTGGAGCAACGTCCCATTGCCTCGCAAGGTGGAGGTGATCACCAAAGTCATGAAGCTATTAAAAGAATTTAAGGTATACATTTTGTATCTAACATCACAAATATTTTAAGCTAATGCATAACTAATTTTTTTTTTGTCCTTGTTGGATGATTAGGAGGATAGATCCTAGGAAAGAAGAGTTGCACCTCCTACCACAAGGAAAGCCACAAGGGCCGGTTTCGATTAAGGGGTAGGTCTATATATAATCTTATTTTTTTCTATTTTTTGTACTTTATATTTAGTTATTTAACTCCCATATTAATTTTCATTTGGGACACATATGTTATGTAGTGCCAGCACACAATAAAATCCACCTTGCACACACATATAATTTCATTGCACACAATTGGTATTTTGCTATATCCTTTTTATTTTTTGTAGTACGTAGTTGTCTTCATGTGGTATACATTTATTTTTATTTGGCACATGCTGTTATGTGCCGGTATGCTTTTAGCACCCTATGTTTAAATAACATACTAAAAAATTTACTATATAGGAGTACATGTAGTTTTTCACTGCACATTGCTTATTGCATATAGTCTTTATGATATTTTGAGGTGCCTCAGATTCTATCATCTAGCCACACTAAATGACATCCTATTGATGCTTTAGAGACACATATGATAGCGGTTGAGAGGTCCTTGTTTTTGCATGGTTTTCACTTAGGGGACTCTCAATCTGTTGAGGATATCACAACAGAGGATGCACAGATAGTTGCTTTGATATGAGGCTTTCATGTATTGAGAAGATGCATGGGATAAGAGTTTAATACTAGCGATGACATTGTAGACATGGATGCAACTCCTGCTGAGGTGAGTATCATGTTGTAGTTGTAGTACCAAAATTTAGATAGGATGTTATTTTTTACCTAAATAATCTTCATCATTAGGTGAGGGCAGAGCATTTTGTTGTAGGTGAAGAGTCCTATCCAGTTGAAGTGGACCCTAATATCCATCATCTTATAGATATTGTCGAGGTAGTTTTTTATTAGTTCATAGTCAAATATATGGTTTTCATACTGTAATATGAATGTGTTGGGGGTATCAACATGCTTTGATACCATCTATTAAGGATCTAGTACCAGCAGATTGCGATAGGAAGAAAGAAGAAATCAAAATAAGAACAATTAAGTATGTGGATCAGCTTAAAGGCTCGCCTCCATGAGGCATGCAAAATTTTACTAAAGAAAGAGATACAAGAGGAGATTACTCACTCTCTACTCACGTATACAATCCTCTCAACAAGAAGTTATCCTGAACAAACTCTCTTTTGGAGATCCTCTGAAATGACTGCAGTCCATCGCCTAACTATCTGCCCGAAGCCTCTGCCCTTGCTATTGCTAGCCCCCCCTCTCTCTACGTTTCAAGTTCTCCAAAATCACTAAGTCATCGCCATAGCCTTTAGCTTTCAATCTGCTGCTTATAAAGACCACGGATACAGTCCAAAATCCAGTAAAACATGGAGAAGGAATTCCGTAAGGCCACGATAAATGTTGGGTCCACGCTATCTAGCATGTAAATTGTGAAAAAAACCCTTGCACCTATGCGATCGCACGGCCGCCTGGCCCAAGGTTGCTGCCTGCATGCGCGCTCCTGGGCCTGGCCACGCGCCCGCATAGGGGTTGCGCCTAGGGCCGCTTGGCCGTGCCCGCACGCCAGTGTGCGCCTGGGCCGGCCCCATGGGCCCGCATGCCTGGGTCACACCTTCGATGGGCCTGCCAGTCGTGGCCCCTACTTTGGCTTCCGCTGCGATGCTCCGAGTACTTTCTTCATGTGTATCTTTCTCATCCAGACTTCAATTGAGGGGTTCTTGAGCTCGTTGGACTCTGTTTGTTATCTTGGACCTTATTGTGGGCTTAATGTGGAAGAATTCAAGGCATTATTCTCAGCAATCTTCATCTCGACTCGATATTCGATCTTCACCTATCCGATAGCTTTTCTAGCTCCCCCATGCCCTAGGACAATCGCTTGCTAATCATGGATGGGCAAACGTGGAAGTCAAGCTAGGCCATTCGATCCCACCTTCATCAACTACTATGATTCACCTGACCTAAGACCTACTTGGGGTAGCTTCCTGCAGCAATAGAAACTTCACCTTGTGACGTCGCATGTCGTCCTCTCGAGTCTCTCATCTCGTGCCTGATCCATCTCCACCTAGAGCTTCATCTCACACTGGACTCCTTAACATGAGATAATGTCCTCCATATTTTCTTCCTCTTAGCATCATCCTACTGCCGTGCATGACCTTCTGGATTCCTCCATCAGCTTTCCATCTAAAGTCAGTCGAATTTAGTCTACTCAGTGAAATTAAATTCTTCTTAAAGTTGGATATGTATCGGACCTCACCCAACTTCTTTACTATTCTATCATGGAGTTTCATGCTGATTGTTCCGCTGCTCTTGATCTCATAGCTCAATCTGTCTAGCAGGAACATAGTACCCTCACTGATCTCTAAGGAGTCAAACATCTCTTCTCTATAAAATACATGATGAAAATAAGCAGAATCCATAATCTACTGAGAGAAAAAAGTAGATATCTCATCAGTAATCAGAAGGATATCATCACTGCCTTCTATATCGCTACTGGCCACTGCCACAGTAGCCCTCGTTCGATCCTTGAGTTGTGGATAATCCTTGACTCGATCCTCCAACTCGTTGCACCTGTAGTATCTGATCTTACTTTGGTCCTTCGTCTTAGTCCTGGATCGTCCTCCTCGCAATCCTCTATCGCTTCATCTACTACCTCCTACTCCTCTAGAAACTGCCAAAGCTGAGTTGCCACCACTGAGCTCGAAGCTGGGTTCTCCCTCCTAAGAATCTCATTCTAGAGAATCACTGTAGTGACTTCATCCATCTTGATAGTACTCTTTTCCACTAGAAGAGTAGTCACCAAAAACTCATATGAAGGAAAAAGCAATGCAAGCAAGACCAATGCCCTAGTCTTCTCCTCAACTTTTTCATTAATGTTGAGAAGGTCGGTGAGGATCTTCTAAAAGTTGGATAGGTGCTCCCACACGGTCTAACCTTCGTCCATCCATAGTTGATAGAACTACCTTCAAAGGAAGAGGGTGTTGATGAGGAACTTTGCCATGTACAACTCCTCGAGCTTCGATCATAACACCATCAAGAAAGTCTCGCCAAGTACATATATCACCACATCATCCACTAGGTACAAGCAGATCATGCTTACCGCCTACATCTGGATCCGCTTTCAATCCTTCACCTCTATGGTGGCTGGCATCTCATCGTACAAGAGATCGTCGATCAAACTATATTGGATGAGGACATTCTTTACCCTTGCTTGCCACAAGAAAAAATTATTCTTTCCATCAAACATGTTGATCTCCATCTTGATTGAGCTTGTCTTTTTCATGTTCTTTAATCTCTATCATCACTGCTGCAATCTGCACTTCGGTACCATCTAGGCTCTGATATCAATTATTGGGGATATCAATACGCTTTGATACCACTTGTTAAGAATCTAGTACCAGCGGATTGCGATAGAAAGAAAGAAGAAACCAAAATAAGAACAATCAAATACGTGAATCAGCCTAAAGATTTGCCTCCATGGGACATGCAAAACTTTACTATGAAAAAGAAAGAGACATAAGAGGAGATTATCCACTCTCTACTCACATATATAATTCTCTCAACAAAAAGTTATTCTGAACAAACTCTCTCTTGGAGATCCTGTGAAACAACCGCAGTCCATCGCCTAACTATCTATCCGAAGCCTCTGCTCCTACTGTTGCTAGTGCCCTCTCTCTCTATATTTTAAGTTCTCCAAAATCACTAAGCCCCCACCATAGCCTTTAGCTTTTGGTCTGCTGCTTATAAAGGCAATGGATACGGTCCAAAACCCAGTAAAACATGAAGAAGGAATCTCGTAAGCCACGATAAATGCTCGGTTCACGCTCTCTGGCGTGTAGACCACAAAAAAAACCCCGACACCCATACAATCGCGAGGCCACCTAGGCCCAGGTCACTGCTCGCATGCGCGCGCCTAGTCCTAGGCCGTGCCCGCGCCACCCGACCAGGGCCATGCGCCCACGTGCTCGCACAGGGCCGCATGCCCGCACTAGGCCGTGCGCCCGTGCTAGGCCGCATGCCCATGCTTGGGCCACGCTCACGTGTTGGCTGGCCCGTGTGCCAGTGCATGCCTGGGTCAGCCCTTGCGGGCCCGTGCACCTGGGTCGCACCTCCGGTGGGCCTGCCGATCATGGCCCCCACTTCGGCTTTCGCTGTAATGCTCCGAGTGCTTTTTTTTGCACGTATTTTTCTCATCCAGACTTTGATTGAGGTGTTCTTGAACTCGTTGGACTCCGTTCATTATCCTAGACCTCGTTGTAGGCTTAATATGGAAGAATTCATGGTGTTATTCTCAATAGAATGCTTATTATGTGCCAGTATGTTTGTTCTTATTAGGTCAGTTGGGCAACTGATGTTGAGTGCGAAAGAAATGTACCACCATGAAATATGTATCCTCCTTATGCAGGAGAGTGAAAATGGGAGCTCACGAGAAAAAGCCTATTGAGAAGGGAAGGATCATATCATACCTTTTTAAAATCGATAAGCGTGCAATGAAGAAACAACAAGAGGGGAAATTGGGCGAAGTATGGCCTTAGCCACCATTGAGAGTAATTCAAATGCTCACTTGTCTTCAATTTTGGAGCTTATCTCTATTGCCCTTATGGAGCTGCAATGGTCAGTTAAGGACCAACAAGATTCATCACCCCTAGAGAGGTTTAAAATTTTTTTATATGTTAATTATTAAATCCCTATGATGTTTTGTAACTTTGTATTGTGTGCTTGTATGACATACATTAAATATTCAATTCTTTTACTAAAATTATTTTTTATACTTCATCACTTTTAGCATATTCGAGATTCTAGTACTATATACCTTAATTCCTGAACTGTGCCTAATGACAAATTAAATGTGTATCATGGCTGCTAAGGTATATACCATAATTTTTTAATTGTGTATAATATAAATTTAACTTTTTTTTATGACAAATTAACTATGTAACATGCAAACCAACCTAATATAAGCCTGCAATTTAACATGGAGGATGTGGAGGTATCGTAAGAAACCTATCAAGTCCAAAAAAGAATTCTGAATCAAACCATACCATGAGATATTAGAGCATGCCAATAGATAATGTGTAATATTAATAGTGTGCCAAATTCTATCATCTATATACTACAACATATTAAAAGTTAGCATTATATACTATCTATATATAAGCTCATATTAAATGTGTACCATTTCATGCTATCTATGTATAGAAATCACAAGAATTAATCTAGATTATGTTGCTGCAGTTGTTTGATTTAGAATTTAGTAAGGAAAAACATAAAACTTAAAATAAGAACAAAGCATATAAGTTCAAATGTAAAGCAATAATCAGAGATATAGATATTTTTAGATTTTACGAGTTCATAACAAATTATACTTTTGCAATATATTTATAATTCTACTTATCACAAAACAATTCAAATCCTAAATATTACTCAATAACCTCATTACAAATCCTTCTATTATGATCTTCTTTCCCATATTGCCCATATTTCATATTCCTTGATGAACACCTGTCAAACTCTTCTCTTCTTCCTAGGCCTGTTAGAATGAGTCTTCATGGTAGGAGGTAAAATATATATATCTCATCTAAGGCACTTTGAGTCATCTTAATATTAGGATTTGGATTGATAGATTCTATATATACTGCTCTATACATTTCTATCCAAAAATAATTATTAGTGAAGTGATATAATGATCTATCATCTTTTCAATGCATGTATATACATGCTTACATGGTATTCGAAAGATTTGTCATTCATCATAGAGCAAGTGCATTCATGTAGATAAACTTTACATGAGTACTTTGTATATATGCTTTACGTCATAATTAAATCATGATGTTTGATGTAAAAATGGATAACCTCTGACTCTTTTCTGTATTTTTCTGCAACACTTTTTTAGGATCAAGGCAAAGATGAGTTTGGATGTTGCAACCTTAAGTCCATTGATATATCATGCATCAATTGCATAATTTAGACTAGTCTTATATTATCAATCATCTTAGGAATAAGAAGATGCTGAGCCTCCAGAATCCAACTACTAAATCACTTAGCCATATTAAATGTAATGATATGTAACCTAGTGTGGATCTAAAAAGACTGATGCTCCAGCTTCACATGCATGATAAAGTTACTCATTCTTGGGGTTTTTACTATAAGTTTGCTAATTAATTTTTGAAAAATATTTAGCCTTGGAGTATATGTAGCAGCATTTAATAAATCAATCCATCTTTTTCTTTTAGCTGCACAACAATAAACAAGTACATGCATGTAAAATAATGAAAGGAACATGTATAGATCACTTGTATGTTAACATACCCGTATATTTTTAAAATGTAACTTAAAAATTCAAAAAAAGATACTATATATCTAATTTTTGAAGTTATCTTTGATATAATAGACACAATAGGAGTGATAGCTATTAATAAAGTACTTTGGCACTACTTTCATAAGTCTCTAATATCTATTTGTCATAATCATGAATTGTTGTCTATGATAGTCAACATAAGACTTTAAGGATCCTTTCAAAATCTGACAAAATCAATCTTAATTATCATCATTCTCTATATCAACAATAATATATGCTATGAAAAATATATTATCATTTGTATCTTTGCCCATAGCATCAAGTAAAACTCCTCCATCATTATGCTTCATAAATGTTACATTCATAAATATCAGAGGTCTACAACCTTTTTTAAAACCATTGGTTGGGGCTTCAAATAAATTAAATAGATATTTGAATCGATCTTCGTGGATTTCATACTCAGTTATGCTACCAGGGTTGGTTTGAAGAATGGCATCACAATATCGTCATATCCATTCATAAAATACTAACCTCTAACCATAGAGCTCCTTGATAGTGATTTTTTTCTATGTCAAGCTTGATAATATAACAATTCCACACCATATTTATAACAAATATCTTTTACAATATCACTTAGCCTATACAATGACATATCTTGAATTTCTCCTTCATAATGTTTAATGCTTTGAAGCCTTAAGGTGATATCAAACTTGCAACCCTATTCTGTATGTATGTTCATTGTTTATTATTTCAATTACAAATCTGTCTTAATTCTTAAGACGAGAAGCATGAATGCACTATCCACATCCTTTATATGCACATTCGACGATCACATACTAATGATCATTCTTCATAAATATAAAATCCTTGCAATTTATAGTACAAAAGTTACAAATTATATCACAAAGGGTTTCAACATCCTTAACTTCTTGACCTATACCCTCTATAGAGCACTTCCAAGCATCCAACATATTTTTTGGACTTGGTTCATTTTTAATAGTAGCTATTGTTTCTTCGATAACTTGAATGAAATTGCTCGAGTTGATGAATGAGAAAAAATAAGATAAATTATTCTTTTGATAATTTTTGCAATAATATATGTGTTTAGAATTTTGGGATGGGCCGTTATCCCTATAATATATAAAGATCATTCTTTCAACATATTATCAACCAATTTTGCATTTATACATGGATCATAATTACCATATTCATGCTACAACTATATATAAAATAGACTAATTAAAAAAATAACATAAATTATAAGTAAATTTTTTATTACCCCATACTGATCATCATATTAGATAATTCAGTCATCGACACAGAATGAGATACAACCACGTCAATTGTTGCAGCTTTTAACTTTAAATGTATTTCATTCATATTCTTAACATCTTTATCCTCCATAAGCGTAATGAGCATACTTGAATTATTAAGAATATAGAATATTATATTAATTATTGTAGGGGATAAATGCTTCCATCTCTTGACTATTTCATGAAAAATATAATTGAAAGATGTATCTTGTAAAATTGAAATGATATAGGTTTCACTACCATAGGAGCACATAATTACAAAAATAGGATTTTCAATGTCCTTATAATCCATATAATAACCCATCTAGAAAATCTAGAAAAAAAGAATTCTTAACCCTAAACCTCCCTTGCACGAATCTCAAAGCATAGAAAAGAAATAAAACAAATGGAAACCTCACGTGCATAAGACTCTCAATGGAAATCTTACTCTTCTCTATTTTCGATTGAAAAAAGATTTTAAGACAACCAAACCCTAGGATCTATGGTCTATAAAAGATCTCTCCCCCTCTTCGCGACCTTGCCCCAAAATCCCTCCCATTGCCATCGAGGAATCCTCGGGCTTCTCTTTGGATTTTCTTTGGAGGGTCTTTGAATATTTTTTTGACGAATTGGCCATTTGATCTCATTGGAGTAGAGGTAGGCCGAGGTCCTTCTTTTTTCTTTCTTCTAGTCAGTAATGGGGTCACTATTGCTTAGGTTTTGGCCAGTGAGGTGTCAGATTTGTGTGGAATAAGGCTGTTCCCTATTTTGTCTTCCCTTCTTCTCCCATCAAAATGGCCACCTTTGCCAAATATGGTCTGTGCTCGATAGCAAGGTTGGGTTCGTCGAGGATCTACTAGTATCAAGGAGGGTCACCACCATTGTCGGGGGTTGCACTGGGGGGGGGGGGTTGGCTAAAGCCTTCCACCCTATTTTCCAAAAGAGGAGAAGAAAAATGAGAGAGGAAAAAAAGAAAGAAAAGAAAAGAAAAGAAAATGGAGAGAGTTTCATTCTCTCTTTCCACTCTTCTCTCTACCTTCTCTTTCCATTTTCTCTCTCTATGAGTCTCTTTCTAGTTTCTCTCTTTATAATTTTCTCTTTGTTCATGGATTTTCTCTTTAGAAATCCTATGGGCTTGTAAAGAATCCAGAAGTTCAAGTACACTTAGATTGATCAGTTAATTATGGAGGGATCTTGAACCTAATCATCTATGATTTTTTACTGTAATTTGCCACCATCCCTAATCATCTATAATTTTTTATATTTGACCTTGATCATATAGAGGTGCGATTATTTGCATGAAGTGTCGAGCAAAATATCTTATTTCTGAATCTAGAAATCGAGGAGTTTGTCAATCACTGTGTTTGAGTTAATTATGGGTAGGCATAAGGATTCTTCAATACAATCATACATATATTTATGAAAATTAAATATGTATGACTGATGTATATTCTATATTTATCAGTATATATATTATATATTATTGAATTAATGTTGCTTGAATTATGATTAATTTGTGCTTACATGATTACTGAGTAAGAAAGTTATATTTTAACATAATTGATGGGGTGAGCGGCATCTGGGTTAGCTGGTCATGTAAGAAATATGGTGTATATGTCGGATCAGTCTTGAACTGAAATGTGACATTATTTTGACCTGCCACGGGCTAGAGCATGACTTTAACTAATCTAATATTGAAAATCAAATTTTGACTTTAATAATATGGATGGGGCATAGGTAGTGTTTGGATTGATTAGCCATACAAGAAATATGGTGTGTGTATTGGATCAATCTCAAGCTGAGATGTAACATTGTATTTGGCCTATCATAGGTTGGAGCATGGTTGTAATTAGTCTAGTACTGAAAAGATAAATCTAAATTTACATAACTAAAAATATGGGAAAGGAGAGCATGTGTACTAGTCAGCCATATGTGAAATATGCCGTAGCTGCAGGCTGAGATGTTTGGCCTACCACTACAAGAATGAGTCCTTCACAATGTTTAAAAATTGAAACGTTATGAAAATATAAATATTTTGGTGATGTTATGAAACGTCGCTAATGAGATAATTTTTTACGATGTTTGGCCAAACAACGTGGATTGTAATATTTTTACGTGACATTTCGGATTGAAACAACATGTTTGGCCTCAAAAAATTTTTCCCATGCATTTTCCTGCCCATATATGCATTTTGTCCCCTTTTTTTTTTGTGGATGTTAAAACTCTATTTTGGAAAAAAAATCCAGCCCCCAAAACTAAAATCCTGATTGACCCCACCATCAAAAGAAAAAAAAAACTAACCCCCAAAAAAACCCCAATCGACACCACCGCTAGCACTGTTCGTCTCCTCTTACGAACCGTCGGTCATTCATCTCCTCTCACCCACATGATGCACGCTGTCGCCGTTCGTCTTCCCTCATGGACCACTAGTCGTTCGTCTCTCCTCATGGACAGTCCATCTACCCATCTTTGCCCATCGTTGTCACCATCGCTGGTGTTCCCATCGACTTCGCTCATTGCCGGTGTTCGCCATTTTAGGTAAGGCTCCTTTCCTCAGTCCCTGAATACATAAGTAGGTGGATTGTTTCTGTGCATCAGTGGTGCGTGTGGATCGAGCACATGGGGCGAGCAGAGTACTTTTTTTTTTATTCGATGGATGGAGAGGGGTGGATGGAGGGGGTGGGGGTGGGGTGGTAACGGGCATGGACACGTGGGGTGGGGCGGAGGGGTACCGCAGGGGGTGGGGGGCGCAAGCAAAGTGGGCGCATGGGGGATGGAGGAAGAATTTTTTTAATTAATGGCGGACGAAGTTGGGGGTGGGGGTAGGGGATGGTGGTGATGAGCACAGACCTACGAGGTGGGGTAGGAGGGTGCCACGGGGGTGGGGCATGCGAGCAGAGCGAATGCACGGGGGGAGCAAGAGTATTTTTTGCTTTTTTTTTTTAATTTGATGGATAGAGGGGGGAGGGTGGTAGGGATAGGGACAGTGGTGACGAGCACGGACCCATAGGGTGGGGCGGAGGGGTGTCATAGGGGGGTTGGTGGTGCCAAAGCCGAGGAAGGAGAGGGAGTTTGGTGGTCATGTGAATGGTGGGTGCAGCGTGGATGGCAATGGGGCAGCACCGCGGTAGGGGCAGCATGGACGGCCATGACCTAGGGGTGGGGTGGCACGGGGGTGGAGGAAAGGCGGTGGGAGGAAGGGAAGGGAACGGAGGGGCAAAAAAGAAAAAAAAAAGAGAAAAAAGAAAAAAAAATATTTAGAAAGGAAAGAGAAAAAAATTTATTATTTTATTATTAATAATAATTTAAAATATTATATTTAGATAATAATAAAGTGGTATTTTAAAATTAAAAAATAATAAATTAAAATAAAAATAAGGAAGGGATAAGAGATAAAAATAGTATTTTTTAAAAAATATCATTTATAGAAAATAAAATATTATAAAAATAATAATATTTTTTTAAAAAAATACTAAATTATTATTATTTTAAAAAGATAACATACCATTTTTTAATTTAAAAAATAACATATTATTATTTTTAAAATAATATATTTTGAGGTCTAAATTGATCCATTAGATTTGAACTGAGGAAAGATGAGTGCTGACCAAAAATTAAGAAAAAAATAATAATTATGAGAAGAAAAAAGAAATAAAAAAAAAGGACTCATATGCATTACCTTAACCATGAAAAGGACTCAAAGTTAAGTACTATGAGCACGACAAAGTGGATAGATCTTTGCACTTACTTGGATAAAGATAGGATATAGGTAAGTATAAGTTGTATTATGTTTGCATGTAAATGTCTTCTTTAAAAAATCTATTTTAGATTAGCTGGCATAAAGTTTTCTATCTTTTTAGCTAATATGTGAGAATAATAAAAAGTCCAAAAGTTTTGTCAAGTAGTAAGCAAGCATCAGGTCAAAAGCTTTTGTACCTATACGACATGAGATTGTGAGATATCATACTTTGATTATGACTAATATTATTTGACATTTAAGTTTCTTGCAATAGTAACTTATCTTTTAAACAGTGTGAGAATGAACTGAATAGAGAAGAGTACGATCAAATTATATTATGGTATCGTACTCATTACACTCCATGTCCTGGTGATACTTTAGCTAGATGGACAACTTTTGAGTGTAAGGCAAAATAAGTGAGGACACTATACAAAAATAAAATTATAATTACTATTTTAAGTTAGCTTAGTTTTTATTTTGGAATTAATTCTCTTTGAATTTTGTTAGAATGAAATGATGCAGGTGGTAGAGTAGTCTATATATCTAATGCCCATCCCATGATAGGAGACCAGATATGCAATAAAGTTCTAGGGACTAGACTATATTATATCTATGGTTTAGAAGTTGAACCTTATCCAAAAGAGAAGAGTTTCTCTTTTATGTCTAAGAAGAAACTTCAAAAGGAGTTGGAGCAGTCACAGAAGCATAACCAAGAAATGAAGAATAAGATTGTAGACATTAAGACACAGATGGAGCTTCAAAAACTACAAATGGAGCTTCAAAATGTATATATGGAGGTTCTATGTGCATTATAGAATATCTCTTTATCAGATTTATGACATAAGTTAGTTAAGTTGTTTCTTTAATATGTCCCTAAATCTTTTTTATAAGCATCATAGAACAATGTATGTATTTTGTTACTATAATATATAGGCAATTAATTAATTATGTTTTCCTTTTTGGCAGGGATCCCATGACTTAAGGACTTGTGAAGATGTGGTTTTGAGGACATGCACAATGGAGGGGCTTTTTGTGCTTTGAAATGTTTTCAACTTATGAACTCATTTATTTTGTTATAGATAATTGGATAATGAGTTTGTTTGCTTTTGGTTAAAGGCAAATTGGTAGCTTAGATGAACACTTATTTATTTTTGGTAGAGACATGGTCTCTTAATGCTTTTGATTGGAGAAATCATTTCTTTGGATAAAGACAATTTAATTTTTTGGATTATAAACTTTATGTATGGATTCATTTTGATTATGAATTACGTATGAGTTCATGCTTTAGTTGTTGAATGATTTGTTGATTAAAAATGGATGATTTACTTGGTATTTGAATATATACTATGAAATACAATATTTTAAATATGTTATAATTAAATTGTCAATGAAGCAAAATATGGCTATCACAAAACATCCTTTTGACATTCTATGATATTTGAAAAATGTTCTGCGATGTTTGGAAAACATTGCAAAAGATCCTCATTTCATGACGTCGGTGAAACATCATGCAATCATCCACATTCCACGATGTTGAAAAAATGTCGTGATAGATCTTCATTCTGCAATGTTTGAAAAATATCGTGATAGATCATTGTTCCACAATGTTAGTAAAACATCGCTCAATCAACCAACATTCCATAACGTTTGGCCATTCGTCGCGATATCATTTCTGCAACATTTTGGGACGAATGTCATGATTGGCCATTAGAAACGTGGCTAGCACGATATTCTTGGCGACATTATGCAAAACATCACAAAAAGACTATAGAGACATTCTATGAGACTTTTGGCAATGTTAATTTAACATCGTGGAAAACCTTTTTTCTTGTTATGGGGCTAGAACATGGTTGTAATTAGTCTAATATCGAAGAAACAAACATAAAGCATGAAAAAGAAAAGCACGTGGATTAGTCAACCATGTATAAAACATGGCATATCATCCATGGGCTGAGTTTTTTTAGCCTACCATGTACTAGAGCATGACTGTAATTAGTTTAGTGCTGAAATCAAATCAAGATAATAAACTAAATCTAATTAAAAGATATCTGAACTAGTCGGCATGTGTGAAATATGATATTTATGATAATTGCGGCAGAGATGTGGGTGCCAACTATGAACAAAAATGTGATATGTGTTTGGCCTACCATGGGCTGGAGTGTGAGCAGGTCTAATCTAATATCGAATTAATAATAATATTGTCTAGATTAGAACTATATTAATCAGTTAATAATAAGCAATCTTATTGAATTAGTATTGAATAGAATTGTTAATTGATGATATATGATGTGTTTATTAGAATTATACATGATGATATTATTCAACTATCAACTTAATGATATATAAATCTTATTATTTGCCTATCAGTGATATATATTTGTTAAATGATGTTTTCATATTTATGCTGGTATGAGTATGAGGGATTCTTATTAGGCCGTAAAATTCATAACCCTTCGTTCATTTTTATTTAGAGTTGCAAGACACATAGTTTCATATGGATTTGAATTGGAGTTCGAGCAATGGAGTCATCTTATATACCTTTTATGGTCTCTATGCCATTGCTCTAGGATTCACGTAGCTATGTCATGTGGTCGACCCAGGTGTTGAGTTTGGGGCTTGACAATCTATAACTGTTTGAAACTTAGATGGATCTTTAAAAAGCTAGATTTTCACCATAAGAAAATAATATTTTTGCGATCGATTTTACGATCAATTTTTTTTATCAAATTTACGATCGATCTTGTGACCGATTCTTGGATAAATCTTAACATAGTGATTGATCAAAAATTGATTGCAAAATCAGTGCCAAATATTCCATTGAAAGGTGCATGAACACTTTGCAACCGATTTTACGATCGATTTGTTAAATTAAAATAATTATTTATAAAAATTATTTTTTTATATTTTTATGATCAAAAAAATTGATCGTAAAATATTTTATTTATTTATTTTTATTTTATAAATATATTTACAATCAATTTTTTGGTTGCAACATTTTTTTACTATTTAAAAATTTTTGCTATCAAATTATCAATTGCAAAATAGGTTTAATTTATAATGTATTTTATTTTTTAAATTATAAATAAACTTTATAATTGATTTTTTGATCATAAATTTTTTTAAAACTTTGCAACAGATAAATCAATCACAAAGGTATTTAATTATTTTTAATTTAAATATATTTTCAACTAATTTTTTGATTACAAAATATTAAAAGAAATTGCAATCAAAAAATTAGTTACAAAATTATTGAACTATTTTTTAAATCTATAAATAAATCTACAACCAATTTTTTGGTTGTAAAATTTTTTATAATTTACAACCGATAAATCAATCATAAAAGTTTTAATTATTGTTAATTTAAATATATTTATGATTGATTTTTTAGTTATAAAATATTAAAAAAATTATGATCGAAAAAGCAATTATAAATTTTTTAATATTTTATAATCAAAAAATTGATCATAGATTTAAATTTTTTTAAAAAATAGTGCCTTTATTTATTCTAAATAAAAATAATTAATAATAATTTTAAAAATATTTTAAATTTTAAAAAATAATTTTAAATTATATTTTTTTAGAAACTGATTTAGCAATATATCGGTTGTTAAATCTTACTTATAAAACCACACTCAAAACCCTCCCTTCTCCTCCCCAACCCTAGCCACCGCGCCCGAACCCCCTCTTCTCCTCGCTGACCCTAACTGCCGGGCCCGAACCCTAGCCGCCATCCCCTCCCCGGCCCGCCTCCCCTCCGCGATGACCACATTCCCTCCTCCCCTTCTTGGTCCCGTAGCCTAAGCACAGCTCCGTGTCCCCCTCCCCTCCCCCCCCTCCGGGTGCCGTCTCCTGCCTCACTGCACCGCCCTCCCCCTGGCCCGCTCGCCTGTGACAGCCTCCCCCCCAAAACCTCTTCTCCTCGCCAACCCTAGCTGCCGTGCCCAAACCATTCCTCACACCCCTTCCCGGACTGCCCGCCCATGATAGCACCCCCTCCCCTCCCCAGTGACTGCATTACCCCATCCCCTCCCCGCTCTCGCCTCTCGCGTCCCTAAGCCCCACGCATCGTGCTGTCTCATGCATCATGCCTCCCCCTCCCCCCTCGGCCCTGCTCACCCGCGACTGCCTCCCCTCCCTGACGACAGCTGCCCCCCCTCCCTCTCTGTGACACCGGTGCCCCCTCCCCCCTCCTCGGCCCCACCTACTGTGTTGCCCCATCCACCGTGCTGCCCCACCCGCCACACTATTCCACCCCTCCCCTCCCTCCAGCCGTACCGTGCTACCCACCGCCCCCTCCTTCCCAACCCGCAATAGTGCCCCCTATCCTCCCCGGTAACAGCGGCCCCCTCTCTCTACATGACACTAGCGTCCCCTCCCCCCTCCCCCAGCCTGACCGTCGGCAACAGCCCCCCTCCCACTCCATGACACTAGCGCTTCCTCCCTACTCCCCTGGCCCTAACCGCCGCCTTTGAGGTATGTTCTTCTCTTTCCCTAATTTGGTCAAAATTTCTTGTATTATAATCAAAATTCTAGGATTAAAAGCTAATTTTATGCTTTCTAATTATTAATGTGATTGTCATTTGTTTATTTTTTCATGCATTTAGGAGTTTAGAAATGTAGATTAATTTTTCTAATTTTTTATGTTAAATCTAAGAATAATAACATTAATTAGTTGAAATCTAAATTAAAATCATAAACTCTAAACCCTAAAATCCTGAATCCTAAATTAGCTAATGATGTTTTTTCTTTTGTTTTCATAAACTGTTATTCAATAAAGAGGTTGCATGAATCTGAAATCTTGATTAATCACTTTGTAGCTAGCCTAGTACTCCTTAAAATCTATGGTAACGACTATCTTGCTATAGAGAACCATGGTGGAAGGGGTGCCTGCATGAATTGAGAGAAAGAACCATGAAAAGAAGGAACATTATTTGCTACAAAACTTTGAAACATGTAGCTGGCATGCTTGCCAAGTCGACTCGATTTTTGTTTGAGTCAACTCGAGTTCCTAGTGAGTTGACTCATTTCTTGTGTTATATTATATAATATTAAATCTAAAAATATAATATTATATTAATTAAAATCTAAGCTATGTTCATCTCAATTGAGTTGTGGTTATTGTAGTTGATTATATGATGTAGATTGATTTTAACATTCGTATAGATTATAGATGATTTAACATTGTTATAATTATATGATTGCATTTTGTTATGTTACAGAATATGGATATCTATCATCATCGTAGTTGGATGTATAATAGTTTTTTATCAGGTCGAAAGGGATATACTGATATTTTTTTAAGAGGGGTGGAAGAATTTATTTCTTTTGCATGCCAACAACCATAATTTTTGAGTCATGGATAAATTAGATGTCTTTGTTCCAAGTGCAAAATCAAAAGTACAAGTCCTGACAAAGTGAAGGTTGATCTTTATAAAAAGGGTTTGTACCTAATTATTAGTATTGGACATCACATGGAGAGAATGATCCTCGTGTGGGTGGGGTGTTTGATATGCATTCAAGTACTTCTAATAGTTCATAATCGGGTAATGATGAATAGTATAATAGATATCGAGACATGATTTTTGATGCTATTGGCCTAGAGTTTGGGTTTCCTTGTGAACAAAATATGGAGGAGCCTCTGAATATGGATGCTCAAAAGTTTTATGATATGTTACATGCAGTTCAACAAACATTGTAGCCAGGATATAATGATCACGAGTCTGAGTTGTCTATTATTACTGTTTAATTATTGAGTATCAAATCAAAGGAAAATATTTTTCAAAGATCTTTTGATCAAATAGTGAGACTTACGAAAGAGACACATCCTCTTGATATTGTAATCCCCTAAGATTTTTACAGAACAAAAAAATTAGTGTCCAAACTTGGCTTCACTGCTCAAAAAATAGATAGTTGCATTAATGGTTGTATATTATATTATGGTGAAAACAAAAAAGATAAGGAATGTAAATTTTGCATGTAGCTTGTTATAAAATACAGAGGATTGTTAATAGACAATATAAAGAGTTTTCTATGAAAAGAATACATTATTTATCCCTCATTCCTAGGTTAAAGAGATTGTATGCTTCTATGAGTTTTGCTTCACACATGAGATGGCACTATGTGAATAGACGGGAGTCAAGGGATGTTGTATCACCCATCAGATGGAGAAGCTTGAAAATATTTTGATCAAGCATATCCTAATTTTGCAATTGAACCATAAAATATTGATTAGGTTTATGTGCTGATGGTTTTACCCCATATGGTCAATCAGCTGTACCATATTCTTGCTGGCCAGTAATTGTTACTCCTTACAATCTTCCTCTAGAACTATGCATGAGTACTCCTTATATGTTCTTGACTTTGATTATCCCTGGTCCACATAATCTAATGAGTAGGATAGATGTGTATTTACAACCTTTGATATATGAGTTGAAATTATTGCAGAAAGAATGAGTCCTAACATATGATATTTCAAGAAAGCAAAATTTTATGATGAGGGCTACATTAATGTGGATGATCAATGACTTGCCTGCATATGGTATGTTGTCCGGGTGAAATACAATAGAAAAATTGGCATGTTCATATTGCATGTATAGAGCGATCAAAGGCATTCACTTTGAAATATGGTGGTAAAAATTCTTGATTTGATTTTCATTGCTAATTTCTACCTATGGATCATGTATTCAAAAGAAATAGGGATACAATCTATAAAAACCGGGTTGAAAAAGATCAACCTCCCCGTAGCTTGATTGGGGATGAACTATGGGAAGCTGTTTCTTCTCTTTGAAAGATAACTGAGGAGGGTTCATGTAGATGTGATGGATATGGGGTTACACATAATTAGATAAAGCAAAGCATATTTTGGGACTTACACATATTTCGGTTGCAAAATTGATACTTATTACATCACTGGCTTTATATATTATGTTAGTGTCACTTGTTTTGGTTGCTAAATTCTTATGGTTGCCTTCTTATTTTTCTTGATGATGATCCAAACTAAATGGATATTGAAGGGACTGGCTCCACAGATTGTTATGACCTTTTTTTCTTCTACCCATATGATGTCTTAAAGCTGATGGGTGCTGATGGATTTTGCTTGCTATATTCTTGTGGTTGCCTTCTTATTTTTCCTGATGATGATTCAAACTTAGTTAATGGATATTGAAGGGAATGGCTCCACAGATTGCAATGGACTCTTTTTCTTGTTCCCATATGATGTTTTAAAGCTGATGGGTTTTAATTGCTATATTCTTATGATTGTCTTCTTATTTTCTATAATGATGATCCACACATTGGCCTGTTATGCCTTTGTTGCTTTCTATTTCAAATCTATGTTATTTATCTTTAGCATTTGCAGGCTGTGTGATTGTTGCTCTTATATTTTACATTCATCACCATGGGATTCGAGTATGTTTTGGCTTTTTTCATATTGAGCTCTATTATTTAGGCAGTATATTGCAAACTCTTATGTCGTAGAGACCCATCATCGTTGTGTTTCATAATATAAGCATTGCTCCATCCACTAAAGTACTGTGTCAAGAGCCTTTTACTGAAAAAAAGAAAGGTAGTATCTATGCATTTCTAGTTTCAACGGCAGAAGATGGTCACAATATAAATTAACGTGTTACGTCGATGGTCTCGATGGTACAACATCAACCGTACCTGATACTTTGGAAGTTTATTTTTGTAAGCAATTTGCACGCTTTCATTGAAACTCTTTTTTAAAAAAATGCCTAACCAAGATTTACTCACTGCTCTGATATCTACCTTGCTTGCGATCAAATTCTGCACAAAATGGATGAAAAAGATAGGTGATGAAAATCAGACTAGCTATGTGCCAGCCAGCTGAAACTTTGCTTTATTATCATGCTGCTTTTCTTTTGATGACAATTTTCTTGTCCATGTTAAGATGACCTGTTTGATGTATCTTTTCATCTATGTTGCCTTAAATTTATCACAACTCTTATGCGCTAATACTCTGGTTATTTAATGTTTATTGTCACTTTTCAGGCTTTTTTTTTTGTTTTGATGTAAAGGGAGGAGGACCACCCATAATATATATTAATATGGATGTATAAAGAAACTATACAGTGGCATAGTTTGCCAAGTATGCCTGTAAACCAAAAAAATCGCTTGTAGCCGGGTTGGCTTAGGCAAGAGTGTTTAGCTGGTTTTACACAAAATTTTGAGCCATGAACACCTCTTATCGGCAGTGAATAGGGCAACAGGGGCTTCTATCAGAAGAGTGAAGTGGTAGCCTGGACAGTTTCTTTTAGTAAGGTACATCTCTGAACAATTCCCAGCAAGGTGCTTGGCAACATGGAGTCTGTAAAGCTTCTATTGTTGGGCGAAATGAGTCTGTAGAAAATCTGTTGGAGTATCCAAAGACAAAAAATGAGAGTTGCTGTGGTTTTGACGGAAAGATTGTGACTTTAATTTTTCATTGCTTTCTTCTATTATTTGCCGGTGTATCATTGTATCCGTCCCTTCGGTTATGCAACTCTTCCATAAATTAATTACTTTTCTATCTTACATATTATTTCCTTCTTGCTTTTTGACTTCTCTTGTGATATCCAGGTTCTTAATATAGTGGTAATATCTTCCACCAATTTTATAGGTGCTTCAACTTCTTTGCTAAAAATTCTTCTATTTCTTTCATTCCACAAACACCACATTACTGCAGATGTGAGATAATATCATGCTGTTCGTCTTCTTCCATGTATCCATAGTTCTTCCATGGTGTTCATTGCTAATGAAGTACCAATAACATTACTAAACTGTCTCCAGACCATCCAAGTGAAGATACATTCAAGAAAAATGTGTATTGCTGTTTTCTCCATACATCCACATAAAATACACATTGTTAAAGCTGGCCATTTTCTTTTCAAGCTTATTTCTCTAAAGCTTATGTTATTTACTTTAATTACCCAAAGCTATAGCTTTTGTTGGGAAGGTCATCCTACGGGCTCCCATGCGCAATACGAAGTTTGCTGTTTTATATGAAAATTGATGCTTTGGCAGCCTTCTCAAATCTTCTTCTGCTGTTTACTATCTTAAGTAAGGGTGACAAAATATGATCCAATTCATGTTCCATCTGTCGTAAATGGATTTGGGTTTGACTTAAATGGGTTCAGATTATAAAAAGATAGATTTGGATTTAAATTTTTTAACCTATCCGATTTGTTTAATCTATTTATAATTTTTATATAAAATTATTTAAACTAATTTTTGATTCATTCATGCAGGCCGGCGATGTGGATCATAGAGCGCGTTTAATTTTTTGCCAGCTTGCATAGTGGAGAGCACTTATTTTTTCCAAAATTCATCCATCCGCGCACAGGCATGAACCGCTTGAGGGCTTTGAGGAACGGGGGTGGTGGCTCTTTGGTCTCATTAAGCGGAGTGTATTGTGAAGAAAGAGAGAGGATAGAGCCACGGAGGGGAGATTGATCACACAGAGCCATAGGGGGAGGAGGGGTCGCGTGGAGCTGCAAGGGTGCGGGGTGGCTTCGTCGGGGTCGGAGGGAAAGCGGGTGGGGGAGGGGGGCACGTGGAGCCGTAGGGTTGCCGCTGCATGGGGTGGCTTCATCGGGGCCGGAGGGGAAGCGGGTGGGGGGTGCATGGAGCCGCGCGGGGTGGCTTCGTCGAGGCCGGAGGGGAAATGGGCCGGGGGGGTGTCGCATGGAGCAACAAGGGCGCAACTGCATGGGGTGGCTTCGTCGGGATCGGAGGGGAAGCGAGCGGGCCAAGGGGGTCGCGTGGAGGTGGTGGAGCTGTCGGGGGCTTGTGGGCTTCGTAGAAACTGGAGGGGGAAGCGCGGGGGGGGTTTAAGGTTCGCGTGCGAGTTTCGTAGGGGTCGGAAGGGCGAGTGCATGGCAAAAACGGCAACTGCAAGGGTGTAGCGGCGAGCGCGCGGCGACATCGACAAGGATGGAGGGGCGACTGCAGTCGGACCGAGAGCGTGGATAGAGGTGAGGAGTTTTTATTTTTTTAAATAGATCATAATTTATAAATAATATTTTTTTAATTGGATTATCAATATCTGATCTGTTTAATAAACAAGTTATAGATTTGAACATTTTTTACTCGATCCATTTATAATTTGATCCGACTCGATTGCCACCCATAATCTCAAGCAATTTTAGGACATGTTTGGCCAAGCTTTTGGAAAGCAAAAAGTACTTATTTTTTTAAAAAAAATATTTGATCAAGCTTATTTTAAAAAATAATCTACTTTGAAGATAAATTAAATTTTTAAGATAAAAATATTCTTATTCAAAATTATTATTTATCATAACTATTTCTATTTATTTTCATCTAACCCTTCCATTATTTAGTGAATGATGTATTTTGATATATTTTGATATATATATATTATCATATAAAAATTATGTAAAATATTTAATATGTATTATCTTTGATTCAATTGTATTCATATTGATTAAAATTTTAATATATTTTTTATTATTTTATTTTTTATTTTAATTAAATAAAAAAATAAATTAAAATTAATTATAATAAATATTTAAAATTATTTATCTATTTAAATAATATTAATTATAAAGTAAATCTATATCTATTTTTTTTTATAATTTAATAGTTAAAAATATTTTTTTTGAAAGACTTGTCAAACACAAACTATTTTTTAAATATTGATAAAAATGCTTATCAAATGATTTTATCAAATATAAATTATTTTTTTATAATATTTTTTTAAAATTTTATTTAAAAAAATTAATTTTTTAATAAATTGATTTTCATAGTTTGGCCAAATAAACCTTCAGACTCATCAATTACCTAATATGTTATTGTTCAACATGCATAGTAATTTTTTTTTATGCAGCTACAATATTTTCTAGAGTTACCTTTAGCTGACTACCGTGGTGATGCTCCTTTCCTACGTTCTTGGGCTGATGGTTCTCTGCAACCTTGCCAATTCATCATGCTTTGCTTTCCTACATTATTCTGTTATGGGTTGTGGCAGTTGGTTTTCTTACTGTCCTTCATCCGAGATTTCAGCTATTCATGCTTCAAGCCCTGTGGATCATTTGCTTCTTTCAATGAATTTACAGGTATTATAATAGAAAAAATTAATAATTTTGAATTTTTTTTTATTGACTCAACTTTAGCGATCGATTTTACGATTGATATTTTAATTAAAAAATTTAAAAATATTAGCAACTAATTTTATAACTGATTTTATTAATTTAAAATATTTTAATTAAATTAGTAATTGATTTTGCAATCAATATTTTAATTAAAAATTTTTAAAAACTTTAGCAATTGATTTTATTAATAAAAAATATTTTAATTACATTAGCAATTGATTTTGCAATCAATATTTTAATTAAAAAAATTTGAAAGCACTTAGGGATTGATTTGCAATCGATTTTGTTAAAAAAAAATATTTTAATTAAATTAGTGATTGATTTTGCGACTAATGTTTTAAGTAAAAAAATTTGAAAGTATTTAGGGATCGATTTTACAATCATTTTGTTAATAAAAAATATTTTATTAAATTAGTGGTCGATTTTATTATCAATATTTTAATTTAAAAATCTTGAAAATATTTAGCAATCAATTTTATGATCAATTTTATTAATACAAAATATTTTAATTAAATTAGCGATCGATTTTACTATCAATATTTTAATTAAAAAAATTTAAACATATTTAGCAACTTATTTTATGATCAATTTTATTAATAAAAAATATTTTAATTAAATTAAAGATCAGTTTTATAATCGATATTTTAATTTAAAAATATTTAGCAATCGATTTTGAAATTAATTTTGTTAATAAAAAATATTTTAATTAAATTAGCAATCAAATTTATCATAGATATTTTAATTTAAAAAATTTAAAAATATTTAGCTACTAATTTTGTGATCAATTTTATTAATAAAAATATTTTAATTAAATTAACGATCGATTTTGCAACTAATTTTAAGAAAGAGTTTAATTTAATAATTTTTAATAAATATAGTTTTAATTATTTTTTATTTTTTGGTCATTAAATTGGTTATAAAATTTTAATTATTTTTTATTTTTTGATTGCTAAATTGGTTGCAAAACATTGCGACTGAGAAAATTGATTGCAAAATGTTTGCAACCAACTTCAATCGATCACAAAATATATTAGCGATTGAATTTTACTATTTAGCAACTAATTTTTTGATTGCTAAATCTCTATTTTTTTATAGTATTTTTTTTCTAAGGATCCGCAATAAAGGTTTGTGGCAAGAAGCTCATCTACAACAAAAAATGTTTAGGCCTTGGACAAGTCAAAGGATTAGGAAGAAAGGTTTTTGGCATGAAAGAGAGACTTAGGATGAGCTATAAAGAAATTAATTCATACCTGAATCATAATATCATGATAATCTTGACTTAAATCAAATGAGATTTGGGAAGGCTAAGAAGAACACCTAAACGAGGAAACTTCGGGGATTTGGGAAGGCCAAAAAGAACACCTAAATGAGGCAACTTCAATGTCCGTGATTTCTAATATTAGAGAGATGGATTTGCGACACAATAGGATGTCCAAAAAATCTCCTAATCAAAGGATAAGTTAAGCATTTTTTAGGTAAAATCAGGCTAAAAGGACGTTCTGTTATGGTAACACGATAAGGAGGGACTGAGAGTATATAGTTTTAGTCAATGGGGATTCTTTGTTAGAGTGACATCAAAGGCGGGATCAAAAATTAAATTTCCAAATCTTTTAAGACAAATGATGGAAACTATGTAACAATACATTTCAAAGAGCAAATACAAATAAATATTGTAGCGGCCAAATTCCTATTGCACCTATTGTCGGAGAAAAAGCACCTGCAAAAGAAGTCCTTTTTGATCGAAGTTATTTTCGATGGGATCCTTCAATGCTTAAGTTAGAGAGGAGGAATTTGGTTGAATAGGAAAATAGAAAGTAAAGTCTGGCAGTCTTGCCCAAAAGTGTCTCACTGATACTGCTTGTTTACCTTTCTTTTATAGGCAAATTGTTGGTAATTGTTCGTAGCGGTTAGGCATCATGGGTCATGCTTATTCCAGCATTATGTAGTCATAGAGTGAATAATTAATGCTCATTATAAGCAATTATAACGTACTAAATGATCATGGAATGGTTGTTATGCGCTCCTTGTACTAGCAATTTCTGATATGCCAAATATATATCGGTGAACATTATATCGACTTTATGTCGACGACATAATTGTACCGATTGACCATTAATGATTCTGATATTCCGATTGATCAACAGTTGCACAGTCATTAAAGTCATCATGTTCGTTGAAAAAGTCAATTGAAACTTATCAATTGTTAATGGGTTAATCGATTGATAATCATTTGGTAATTTTGACCGGTTTACTATCAGTCATTCACTTTTTGGTGTCGATGGTAGTTTGATGTGAGATGATATTAATCGGTTATCCAATTGATATTTATCTTATCGTTTGCTAATTGAACCACAATCGAGAAGATCGACTATTAGTTGTAAAACTGTCATCACTGTTGTATCATTGGCCTCACCGACTGCATGTCAGAATATTGATGTTAAATTGGGGAAGTAGAATCAATAATCTTAACAATTGTCCTCCACTTTCAAATTCAAAATTGTCCTCCACTTTTAAGTTCAAAATGAAAAGGACATGTGACTTGACATGTGGATTGACACTTCGATTGATGAGAGTCTTCACATGTCATCTCGAGCCCTGATTTGGCAACTACTTTATTTTTAACATTAATGATTGCTTCGAAAGTTGAAAGATTTTCGATTGTTTTGTCGCTTTGATGATCATGCAGCCATTATTAGTTTGTTCAGCCGAAAAATGATTTGATAGCCAGACAATCTAGTCAATTTGATTTCTGCTCAATCCACTGTTGCCACGTGTTGAGCAGTCATTGGCTTTCGATCATTTTCGTAGATAGTGGTAACATGATAAGATCTGACGATGGGTGCATTAAAATGTCTGGTTAATAGTCGATCGGATGTTGCCACATGTCAAAATCTAGGCAACCTTGAAGTTATCCTGAGTGTTGATGATTTCTATATAAATGATTGCTTTCATTTTTTTAGAACTTCTTGTTGCAACCGAGAGTCTCTGTGATATTCAGAGCTTTCTCTCCTTCTTGTTCTTGTAGTTTTTTTAGTCCTTTTTTAATTTTTAGGTTAGATTTCTTCTCTTTTTCCTTTTTTCTTAGAATCTTTGTTCATCGTTAGCAATGGCGAATAGGAGTAAAGTAAGGGTAGGAGAAGATGGAACTTTTTCTTTGGGTCCGGCAGTGGAGATTTTTTCATTGATCGATTCCATCATCGATCATTTTCAAGAATAATATCGTATCTCAGAGTAATTTTGGCAGTCCACATTTGGTCCAGATGGTCGGGTGACTTATCCACCTTCAGGCCAGATAGCTTTCTACGTAGAAAATCTTAGGTCGAGCCTTCATTTCCCGATCCCCAAGTTTATTTGGAATATCTTGAATTACTATTGGGTCTACCCAGCCCAACTTGTATCGAATTCTATTCGGCTTCTTATTTTATTTGTTTTGTTATGCCATACCATTCCGACCATCCCTCAGTTGTCACTTTTTCGATCCTTTTTTATACTCCGCCCCTATTCTAAAGCTGAGGGTTGGTGGTTTTTTGCTCCGAGGAAGAGTCTATCCTTCATTTTCAATCTTCCTTCGTCTATCTACGATTGGAAAATTCAATTCTTTTTCATTTCCTCCTCTTTATCTTGGGATTTTTCTTTTACTTGGGAAACTCTAAATACTAGTTTGAATGAAAATAGTTGGATTGATGCCACCAACAGAGAGGATTTTCTCAAGTTGAAGAACATAAAAGTTCTGACGTAGAAGGAACTGTTGACGGACCAAGCCTTGTACAATGCCGGACTTGGTCTGGTGCTAGTTATAGGTATAGTCTAACGTAGTCTTTTAGAATCTTCATTTTTGCTTGATTTTCAACCTGTAATAACATAGTTTTTGTTTGCAGTTATACGGCCTACTACTTAATTGCTTCGACTGATGTCCAATGGTTCATGACCAAGAGGAAGCCTGCTATTGGTGTTGGATCGTCCAGAGCGCCGAAGAAGAGTGGGCTCGATACTCCATCAGTAATTGTCCGTCCGACCGGCACACCATCGATGGTCGTCGATCAGACCGATATTTCATTGGCTGGAACTCCTAAGACCACCACTGAGACAGTCATCGCATTGTTGGTCCCGTAGCTCTTCCGTCGATCGAAGCTTCACCAGTCAAAGTTCCTCTGATGGTGGAAGAATCGGACGATGATGTCATCATCATAGAAGCACCGACTATTCCTGTCAAATTAGTGATATCTCGGGTGCCATCGATGCCTAAAGTAGGGTCGGTTGAACAACGGCCAATAGTCTCTTAGAGTCTACTTACGCTCGAATGGATATTGGCTCCAATCGAACAACCACCAAGTCAAAGGCATGGGAAAGCTCCTGCAAAATCTGCTGGAAGTGAAGCCCTAAGTGGTTCTATGGAGTTTGATATTCGGATTTCCATCGGAGAGTCGGCTCTATCAAACCTGGCATTAGCAAAGCGACTTCTCGAAGTTGCTCTCCTCCCGACTAATCAGGAGAGTAGGAGGGGTCGGATAATGTTCGACATGTTGCTTCATTTTATCCGATGCTTATCGAGGTAAGTTAGTCAATATTTTTGATTACCTTTCTTTTTACCCATCTTTCTAACTTATGCTTTCTTTTTCTTTAGTTAACACATGATATATCTACATTGGAGAGAGGATTTTGGTCATTCGGAGACTTATATCAAGCTTGGTCTAACAAGGTGACGATAACCAAAATAGAGAAAATCGCTACCCTCGAATGCCTTTAAGCTGTGATCGATCGAGAGGAGATAGTGGAGTGGGAGAAGAAAGAAGTAGAAAAAATCTCCCTTTTCAGGGCTGATTTAGAGTTGGGCTGACTTAAAGTCGGCGCGCATTGAGTTAGAGTCGGCTTATACAGATCTTGAGTTGGCTGAATGGATTATTGAGACTCAAGAGTCTCAAATCTGAAGAAAGAAATGTGATGTCAGTCGGCTTCGAAAGGAGCATAATGGTTGCATTAAAGAGTTGGAGGAGCAGAAGAAGCTTCAATTCTTCAAAATAGAGTTGAGATCCACCAGAGAGGAGGCAAAGACAGCTCAAGCGGCTCTGAGTCAGGCACGAGAATAGGCCATCTAGGATTACCGGAGTTTAGAAGACTTTAAGAATGCAATGCTCGAGGGTGGTAGCATATCTTACTGGATCGAATATAAAGACAGCCGAGATGTGGTCGAAAAGTTTTATCCGGACCTAGATTTGAGCTGCGTTACTATCCCATAGGCCGTTAAAGAAGATGAGTTAGTTGAAGCTGTAGCTACCTCGACTGAAAAAGAAGAATTGGCTGTAGCAGAACCTGCTCTGATTCTTAGAGAAGCTATCCTAGTGTCAGCCATCATAGAGCTAGCAACAATTAACGATCAAAGAATGGAAACTATATCGGCGACTGGCACTATAGTAAAGGAAATCGATCGCTGATTGGCATAAATGTAATAGATTTTTTCTTTCTTCTTTTCTTTTGTTATCAGACAAAAATCCAATCTTGTAAACAGGCCTTGGCCTAATTTTGTAATACTTTCAAATATGAATAAAGAAGAAATTTTTCTAAGTACTGAACTTTTAAGTGTTGAAATTCTAAGTGTTGCTTATCATTTAACTTTTAATCGGTAGCCAAATATTGATCTACTTACTGAATGTTGAACTATAATAGAAATAATTATAGAACTTATCATCTAATTGGATTTCAATCGATTAGGAACTTACCATCTAATTGGATTTCAATTTGCTAGACTTTAGACAAAAGTTTCTAAGTATTTGATAAATGGGGGTTAGCTGAATATCCTTCGGCTGATCGTCGGGATCAAGTTGGTATATTTTTCACTCAGTTAGAATAGTATGGACATAAAATTCTTCTCAACCTTGGCTGAGTTAGCATAGTATTCCGCTTATTCATAGCTAAGTCGGCATTATATTCTACTTAGCTGTTAAGTAACCACTACCGTAGCTTATGGTAGTAATTTTTTGGACTACGATAGCGGTTCCAAACCGCTGCCATGGTCCTTTACTATAGTAGTGTTGGCATAGTTTTGAATCATCTGATTGTAAGTCGACCAGAAATGTCATTCGACTATGAGTCAGTTTGTTGTCCGACTTTAAGTTGGCGATTTATAGAACTATCCAACTTTAAGTCAGCTCGTTTTAATCATTTGACCGAATGCCAGTCGAAAAATATTTTTGATATTGGATCGTCAGTCCAATATTACTTGAACTTAGTCAAATTTTGAAGAAAAAATTCTGATCCGATCATTTCATTAGAACTATCATAATACTTAGACAACTCTACTGATAATACATCTTTAAATTGTCTGCAATTCATGTTCGTCGGATAGTTGCTTCATCTAGAGTTTCTAGTTGGTATGCGTTCGGACTAAGGATTTCAATCACTTTGTAGGATCCTTCCAAATTTGGGGATAATTTATCTTGATCTAAAGGTTTTGAAACTTATGTCTTTCTTAAAACTAAGTCTCTAAGAAAAAATACCTTCGATTTGACCCTTGCATTGTAGTATCGGACGACTCTTTGTCAGTATGCGGCCATCCAAACTTAAGCATGCTGTCGAACTTCAGGAAGCAAATCTAAGTTAGCTCTTCGAGATTTGGAGTTGCTCGATTCCGCATAATATTCGACTCTCATCGATGGTAAGCCAATTTTCACTGGGATTATCGCTTATGTTCCGTATGCCAGGTTAAATGGTGATTCTTCCATCGGAATGCGAGGGATTATTCGATATGCTCATAGAACCGAATACAGTTCTTCTATCCAGAGGCCTTTTGCTTCATTTAATCAAGTCTTTAGTCCATGTAGAATCATCCGATTCGTGGCTTCTATCTCATCATTCGATTGAGGATGGCCGATAGAAGTAAATTTGTGTATAATATAAAATTTCACATAAAATTCTCGAAAATTTTGATTGTCGAATTGTCGACCATTGTTGATGATTATAGTATGTGGTAATCCGAATTTATATATGATCAACTTTTGAACGAAGTCTTCCATTTTGCTTTTCGTGATCTATGCTAGGGGTTTAACTTTCACTTATTTGGTGAAGTAGTCTACAGCCACCATCAAAAATTTTCTTTGACTAAAAGCATGTGGGAAAGGGCTAAGAATGTCCATTCTCTATTATGCGAATAGCCATAGTATAATGA
Organism: Cocos nucifera; assembly: GCA_006176705.1. Lineage (NCBI taxonomy): Eukaryota > Viridiplantae > Streptophyta > Magnoliopsida > Arecales > Arecaceae > Cocos > Cocos nucifera. The sequence goes on from QRFJ01000017.1 coordinate 1,869,255, forward strand.
TCACCGTCAGCTGACTGGTCGGTTAATATTGAATGTTAGCATATTTCTGGCATGGTTCGCACCTCCAAATAAATTCAACTATATCTTTCTTTATGGTGGGCCAATAGTATTCGTGTCATAGAACTTTATAGGCCAATGACTAGCCCTCTAAGTGATTTTTGCAAATCCCTTCGTGGACTTGTCGAAGAGCATAGTTGGCGTCAGCAGATCCTAAGTATTTGAGTAGAGAAAGTGAGAATGACCTCTTGTAAAGCCGTCCCCTTATCAGGACATATTGTAAAGTGGTCCATCTTAGGTGTTTGGCTTTGGAAGAATATTTAGGCAAAGTTCTATTAGAAAGATATTGGATGATTAGATCCCTCCAACTCGGTTCATCATTTATTTGTAGTACTTTATCGATTTTATCGATACTCGGCTGTTTGAGATATTCGATGAAAGTTTAACCGAGAAGATTGAAAAAAGCAATTGCGAGTCGAGAAAGTGCATCAGCTCGAGCATTTTTCATTGCTTAGAATATGGAAGATCTCAAAATATCTGAACGTCGATATGAAATCTTTCACCTTCTGAAGGTATTTTATCATAGTTGGGTCTTGGGCTTCATATTTGTCCTTGACTTGTTTGCTTATTAATTGTGAATCGGTGAACACCTTCAAGTTGTTTATGTCGAGCTTTTTTGTGATCTTCAAGCCGACTAGCAAAGCTTTATATTCGACTTTATTGATGGATGCTTTCAAGTCAAATCGAAGGGCATATTTGATTATAGTCCCTTCAGAATTAGTAAGAATGAGATTGGCTCTACTTTCCTGGGCATTGGATGCTCCACCAATATAAAGTACCTATGTTGATTCTGGTTTGGCCTCAGAACTTTTGGCTTTTTTAGACTCGTTATCGAGTTCTTGTTCTGATGTATCATCAGATACAGTACATTTGACAATAAAATCAGTGAACACTTGAGCCTTCATTGATGATCATGGATGATATTGGATGTCAAATTCACTAAGTTTAATCATTTATTTTGTCATTCAGTCAGAGCTATCTGGTCGATGTAGAATTACCTTCAATGATTGGTTTGTCAATACCATAATTGAGTGAGCTTGAAAGTACAATCAAAGTCACTATGTCGATATGATCAAGGTGTAGACCATTTTCTCCACCTTTTAGTATCAGATCTTCGCATTAACGTACCTTATTGGTATTAAATGGATCGTTAAATTTAGTTCTCATCTTCTCTGACAAGAACTGAACTGACCGCTTCTATTAATATGGCCATGTAGATATACAATATTTTTCCATCTTCGATTTTGCTAGCAATGGTGGGGACATCAAATATTTTTTCAAATCTTCAAAAGACTGTCGGCATTTATTCGACCATGTAAAGTCCTTCGTCTACCATAAAATCTTGAAAAAGGATAGACATCTTTCAGCCGACTTTGAGACGAATCGGCTAAAACCGATAATTCTTCCATTTAGTTGTTATATCTCTTTCTTAAAACTTGGGTACTTCATGTTAATAATGGCCTTGATTTTCTTTGGATTGGCTTTGATTCCTCGTTGTGACACATGAAATCTAAGAAATTTGCCGACGGTTACGTCGAAGGCATACTTAGTCGGATTCAACTTCATCCAATATCGTCGAATTGTGTCGAAGGCTTCTTCCAAGTGTAATAACTGGTTCGGAAAAAAAAATAAAGAAAGAAAAGTCAACGAAGAATACTCTCGCTGAGAGTCTTCTTCCACCAAAATCCATCGGAGAAAATCAAATTCGAGGAGGATTAGGCCTCCTCTCTGCCCTATAAATTCTCTCCTCCCCCTCAAGAGATTTCATGCATCAAAGCCGGCCCTTTATCGGCACTCTTCTTCCTTTTTTCTTTCGTTGAAGCTGCAGCCTCCCTTGCTAGTGCCCACCAAAAATCGGAGCCAACAATGTCGTCGAAGCCAAGGTAAGACCTCAATCCTTCTTCCTCTCTTTCTTCCCTATCTTCTCTTGGCTTTGGACATGGCCACCGGCCACCATTTTGGTTGGAAAACATCAAAAGAAAGATCCTCTATTTTTCTTTTTTTTTTTCTTGATTTCTCACTATTTAGACATCAACGTTGGCCATCCCTTGCTCCACTGCAGTCAGCCGCCCACTACTGCGACCTACCGCTGGTCTTCCAACCCCAGCCATCGTGAGCACCAGGTGCCCCCACCCTCTCCTATTAGGCCAAAAGGGAAAAGAAGAAAAGAAAAGAAAGAAAAGAAGAAGAAGAAGAAAATAAAAGAAAAGCAAAGCAAAAGAGAGAGAAAAAGAATTTTCTCTCTCCTCTCTCTAAGGCTCTACTCTTTCTCTCTTTAACTGCACCATGGATCCTAGGATGAATCTAAGATGAAATCAAGATGATCGAAGAATTGCTCTAAAATCCATGCAGTGACTTTTGACATAAATTTATAGTATTTGATCATAATTAATTCATATTAAGTCATCGTGACATGATCCTTGATGATTCTAATCATGATTGCATTTTTTGACATATATAAAGATTCTTTCTTCACTTTTTCTCTTTATTTTCTCTCTCCTCTCTACTTTCTCTCTCTAAAAATTTTGGTACCAAGTTATGTCTTTTTCTTTTAAAGATCATATTGACTTTGATAAGATGATCTTGAATTAATTTGATGCCCAGATGGTCTATCGGATTGATCACCTGATCAATCATCTCTTTTATTGTTATTTAATTTTATTAAAATTAATAAAATTTAATAAATAAAAATTAATTATGAATTAATATTTAAAATAAGATTATCTATTTTTTTCAAAGAAGTCTAAAGATTTAGAACAATCGAAATAAGTAAAATTTTACGTTTCTTATTTCAAATTATCATATCTTTTTATGCAAATAAACTATTATTATAAATTCATATTTTTCATAAAATATGAATCATCATATTGGACATGAAAATTATATTTTATTATAATCATTATTTTTATGAATATATTTTATAAACATAGCATGTTTATGAATCATGAATTTAAATATTTTTTCATATCAGTATATGTATATTTAAAAAAAAAGATATAAAGATTTCAAAGATTTTTAAATAGCTATGTATGGCTTTCGCCAGCGGGTTATAGTAGCTCGGCATATGGCCCTCGTCAGTTGGTTACAGTAGTTCGGTATATGGTCCTTATCAGTGGATTATAGTAGCTCGGCATATGGTCCTCATCAATAGATTATAATAGTTGGTATGATATGATTATAGCCTTATCATGGTTATAAGGTGATCATAGCATGAATATTTGTAAGTAGGATTTTGAAATATGACATAAACACACGACAAGAATGATTTATAAATCATATCTATGAAATTTCATGATTTATGCATGCATGATTGATTTATGACTTATTTTATATTATACTCTATGAAATATTTTATTTATAATATTTGCTATTTTCTAAATATAGCATTATCATGAAAAAATTTATGCTTGATTTGGTAAAGAAGCATAGGTTTTACTTATTGAGTTAGTGTAGCTCATACATTTTTTTTTTATAGATAAATAAGATTAGGACCGACGAAGAATCTAGGCTTGGAGATTTACATAGCAGGCTTGAAAATTTTATAACTGAACTTAGTTTAATCAATGAACTTGTTTGTTTATAATTTTGAGATAGATTTGGTATTTGATTTTGGATTTAGATGCTGTAAATCAATTTTGGTTTGATTATTTGAAAACTAATGAAATTGAATCTTTATTTATATTTTAATTATAATAATTTTAAATGATTATGATTGATTGGCTTTGTGTTATCGAGGATCGTATCTCTCAGTAACATGGCCGTATTATGTCCCAGATTTGGGGCGTGATATTGTATGGTATCAGAGCAATAGATTTGATCATGGGTAGATCTTAAAAGTCTAGCAATAGATAAATAAATCTCGTTTAGTTAGATCATGTTTGATTGAATGAGAATAAATGAGTTTTCTTAGAGTTTCTATTTTTATTTAAGAAAATTGATTAAAGCTAGTATTTTTGATAGGTAACGATGAGCGACAGTGAGAATGAAATCTTAGCAAATATTGCCATTAGGAGGAGAGAAGCAAGAAAGACTACAACAACCAGAGATGCCAGCCAGATGGTTGAGCAGGATTCTAATGTACCAGCCACTCAAGCAGACATTACTGAAGTTTGTGAAGTGGTGGCTCAGCTTATTCAACAACAACAGACACAATCTGCTCCTCGATCTATGCCATCTTTAGAGTCATATTATGAGAGGTTTAGAAGACTCAACCTATCACTATTTGAGGGTGGACCTGATCCTTTAAATACAAATACCTAGATTCGAAAAATAGAAACAATGTTTGATGGAAGTGAAGGTTAGGCTAGCCATTCCCATGCTAAAAAGAATGCTGAGTTTTGGTGGACTGTAATAAAAACTACATATGAGAATACTAACAACCAGCTGACATAGAAGGAATTCAAGAAAATATTTTATGATCAATACTTTCTTGATTCAATGAAATTAGTCAAAGAGAATGAGTTCTTCGCTTTAAGGCAAAAAGATGATATGATAGTATTAGAATATGCAAATAAATTTAATGAGTTAGATCGCTTCTGCCCCTAGCTCAAGGAGTTCGAAAGGAGCAAAGCTAACAGATTTAAGCAAGATCTAATGTATGGAATTCGACCTCGATTGTCTTCTCATCTTTTTAATAATTATAAAGATGTATTAGAATGAGCTTTGAAAGTAGAATCTGAGATGAAAAGATCGGAATAAGAGAAGAGTAATAAAAAAAGACCGAGACTGATAGAAAATCTACATGATGGACAAAAATTCATTAATAACTCAAATAACAATAAAGAAGCTGAGACCTACAAATATTATGGCAAAGATCATCATGGATCTTGTCTCAAAAAGTTGGGAGCATATTTTTCATGCGGTAGAATAGGACATATGGCACGGGATTGTCCTATTAAGAAAAAGGATAATTCAAAGATTCCTAAACCGGCAGATCAGAAACCATAAGAGAATGCACGAATGTTTGCTTTGACCCAGCAAGATGCCAATGCAAATGATCAAATAGTTACAGGTATTATTTTAGTTAACCCATAGATATTGATGTGCTCATTCTTTTATAACTTCCAAGTTTAACCGTATATCTGTAGAAATGAATAAACCACTATATGATATCTCTATTATTAAGAAAGTTATTTTTACTAATATTTTATTTAAACACTGTATCATTTTTTTCTTTAATGAGAAAGTTAGGATTGATAGAAACTGATTTAAAGAATAGTAAAGATGATATGAAGACAAAGAATCCTCACCTATTTAAAAACAAAGATATGGCAAGTTTCGAGGATGAAACTTTTTATATGGAAGGTAGAATGTAATAACTGATTCAAAAAAAAAAAAAAAAGAAAGAAAAGACAATGAAGAAGACTCTCACTGGGAGTCTTCTTCCACCCAAATCCGTCAAAGAAAAAAATCCAAATCCGAGGAGGATTTGGCCTTCCCTCTACCCTATAAATTTCCTCCTCTCTCTCAAGAGATTTCACGCATCAAAGCCAGCCCTCCATCGGCACTCTTCTTCCTCTTTTCTTTCGTTGAAGCCATAGCCTCCATTACTTATGCCCACCAAAAATTGGAGCCAACGACATCGTCGGAGCCAAGGTAAGACCTCGATCCTTCTTCCTCTCTTTCTTCCCTATCTTCTCTTGGCTTTGGATATGGCCACCGGCCACCATTTTGGTTGGAAAACACCAAAAGAAAGATCCTTTGTTTTTCCTTTTTTTCTTGATTTCTCATCATCTGGACATCGCTACTGGCCGTCCCTTGCTCCGCTGCTGTCAGCTACCCACTTCTACGGCCTACCGCCAGTCTTCTAGCCCCAACCATTGCGAGCATCAGGCGCCCCCACCCTCCTCTGTTAGGTCAAAAGAGAAAAGAAGAAAAGAAAAGAAAAAAAGAAAGAAGAAAAAGAAGAAAAGAAAAGAAAAGAGAGAGAAAAGGAATTTTCTCTCTCCTCTCTCTATGGCTCTACTATCTCTTTTTAACTGCACCACGGGTCTTAGGATGAATCTAAGATGAAATCAAGATAATTAAAAAATTGCTCTAAAATTTATGTAGTAGACTGAATTTCAGTTCGACTTTTGTCAGAAATTTATAGTATCTGATTATAGTTAATCCACATTAAGTCATTGTAACATGATCCTTGATGATTCTAATCATGATTGCATCTTTTGATGGATACAAAGATTCTCTCTTCATTTTTTCTCTCCTTTCTACTTTCTCTCTCTAGAAATTTTGATACCAAGTCATGCCTACTTCTTTTAGGAATCCATATTGACACTGACAATATGACCTTGAATTGATTTGGTGCCCGGATAGTCTATCGGACTGATCAACTGATCAATCATCTATTTTATTATTATTTAATTTTATTAAATTTAATAAATATAAATTAATTATGAATTAATATTTAAAATAGAATTATCTGATTTTTTCAAAGAAGTCGAAAGATTTAAAACAATCGAGGTAAGTGAAATCTTACATTCCTTATTTCAAATTATCATATCTTTTTATGCAAATAAACTATTATTATAAATTCATATTTTTCATAAAATATGGATCAGCATATGAGATGTGAAAATTATGTTTTATTATGATCATTATTTCTATGAATATATTTTATAAAAATAGCATATTTATGAATCATAAATTTAAATATTTTTTCATATAAGTATATGTATATTTTAAAAAAAGATATAAAAATTTTAAAAGCTTTCAAATAGCTATATATGGCCTTCGCTAGCGGGTTATAATAGCTCGGCACATGGTCCTCGCCAGCGGGCTACGATAGCTTAGCATACGGCCCTCACTAGCGGATTATAGTAGCTCAACATACGGTCCTCACCAATGGATTATAATAGTTGGTATGATATGATTACAGCCCTATCATGGGTATAAGGTGACCATAGCACTAATATCTATAAGCAGGATTTTGAAATATAACATGAACACACGACAAGAATGATTTACAAATCATATCTATGAAATTTCATGATTTATGCATGCATGATTGGTTTATGACTTATTTTATGTTATACTTTATAAAATATTTTATTTGTAATATTTGCTATTTTCTAAATATTGCATTATCATGAAAAAACTTATACCTGATTCGATAAGGAAGCGCAGATTTTACTTACTGAGCTAGTATAGCTCATATATATATATATATATATTTACAGAGAAATAAGATTAGGACCGACGAAGAATCAAAGCTTGGGGATCTATGTAGCAGGCTTGAAAATCTTATAACTGAACTTAGTCTGATCATGAACTTATTTATGATTTTGAGACATGGATTTGGTATTTAATTTTAGATTTAGATGCTCTGAACTAAATTTTATTTGATTATTTAAAAAATAATGAAATTGAATCTTTATTTATATTTTAATTATAATAAAATTTAACTAATTATGATTGATTGGCTTCGTGTTATCGAGGGCCGTACCTCTTGATAGCATGGCCATGTTATATTTCAGATTTGGGGCGTGACACCAAGTCGCAGACATGATCATGAGTTTGAGTGCTTTTTACCAACACGTCATCGACGTAGACTTTCATGTTCTACCTAATCTATTGTTTAAACATCTTGTTGACCAACTATTGATAAGTTGCATTTTTTAAATCAAATGGCATCACTTTATAATAGTAAATGCCTTTGTCGGTTATGAAAATGGTGTCTTTCTCATATTTTGATGCTATTCGAATCTGATTGTAGCCTACAAAGGCATCCATGAAGCTTAACAGTCGGTGTCCTGATGTTGCATCGACTAATTGATCAATCTTCGATAAAGAAAAGCTATCCTTCGAATAAGCCTCATTTAAATCGGTGTAGTCGATATAGATTCACCACTTTTTATTAGCTTTTCTCACCATCACGATATTTGCAAGGCAATCGGGATAGTTGATTTCTCTAATGAAGTTAGCAGTGAGGAGCTTATCAACTTCTTCATCAATGATCTTCTATCTTTTAGGATAAAAGGTCTTTTCTTTTATCTCATCGGCTTAATTTTTGAATTGATATTTAGTCGGTACGTTATTACTTCTGGAGGGATCTCTGGCATGTCGGTTGCTGACCAAGCAAAAATATCAGCATTCATCCTTAACAAGTCTATCAGCCGACTTTGTTCTGTATCAGACAACCATGATTCGATTGAAATAGTCTTCATAGGGTCATCTTTTTTCAATGGGATCGATATCAGTTGCTCTGCTGGTTCATTCCTTTCTTTATTTTTTTTCTCTAATCAAGTGTGTTGATTATGAGGGACTCTTCGGGCTTAGTGTCTTTAGTGGAGATCATAAAGCAGTGTCTGGCTAGCTGTTGGTCTTTGCACATTTCGTTGATTCCTTCTTGGGTTGGGAATCAGATAAGGAGATGGTAAGTCAATACTACCGCTCTCAAGGCATTGAGTATAGGCCGTCCAAGTATGACATTATAGGCCTAAGAAATCCGAACAACCATAAATATAATGAGAATGGTACTTTATCATGGTTCAGTCTCCACAATCAAGGAAAAAGTGATCTCTTCTTTTACGTTGATTGCATCTCCAGTAAAATAGACTAAGAGTATAGAAACTCTTCTGAGTCGATCAATCAATATTCACATTTGAAAAAAAGTTGAGTAAAATAAAACATTGGTTAAACTTTCATTATGTACAAAATTTTTTTTTACATCATAATTTGTTATCGTTGCCGAGACAATGATAACATTATTATGGAAAATTTATATTTCTCGTATATCATCATCCAAAAAAAAAAATTTACATCATCATGTCATCGCTTTTTTGCCAATTCTTTTTCAAAAGTTGCCCCCCAGTCTCTCGATCGTCCGAAAATTAATTAATGACTTCTGTTGTCGGTCGATTGTCCTACGCTTCCTCAGGTTGATGCTGAGGTTGTCAATCGGCAGGAGGCTGAGTTAGAGGGTCATGCTGATATTTGTCGAGAAAGCCTCGATGAATCAGGGCTTTAATCTTGTCCCTAAGTTGGATATACTGTTCAATATCATGATCATGAAACCAACAATACTTCTTCCTGTCATGGCTTGTTGATGGTGCCTTCATTGGTGGGGGGTGTCGGAGATATTCTGCTCCTTCAATCTCCATCAAGATTTATGCACGAGGAGCAGTCAGTGGAGTGTAGGAGTCGTATTTAGTGCCATATTTATTTGGCCTTGGACTTCATTAATGAGAGGAAGCTTTTTTGTCGGTTGCTTGCCAACATGGTTCAACAGGAGCTCCATTTTTCTTTTGCTTCTTTTTTTGATCTTTTCTTTCTGATTGGTGCTAATCAGTAGTGCCTTCATCTTTTTGTTGGTACTTTCTAGAAGTTCAGCATAAGTTTGAGGGTGGTTCTTAACCAAAAAATAAGTAAACCTGGATCCTCTCAGACCTCTCTTCATGATCAAAATGGCCATATTTTCATTGAGGTCCTTGACCTCAAGTGTGGCGGTATTGAAATGCACCACAAAGTTCCTCAATGACTCTCCTTCATTTTGTTTGATGGAGAAAAGACTGTCAGAGGTTCACGGCATTCTTTGATTGGTGCTGAAGTGGACTACAAATGAATCTTCTAGCTGTCCAAAGAAATATACGCTTTTCGGTTGGAGCTCAGAATATCAAGCTCGAGCAGCCTTCCAAATGGTAGTCGAAAAGTCTTTGCATAAGAGGATATCGGAAGCCCCTTAGATCATCATGAAAATCCTATAACTCTCTAAATGATCAATCGAATCTATAGAGCTATCGTATGGCTCTATCTATGGTATCTTAAATTGATATGGAATCAATTCATCAAAAATATGTTGAGAAAAAGGAGGGGTTGTATGGATGCTAAGGTCGCTAGGGCCCCCCTAATTATTTACCTGTAGTCAGGCAAGTTGATGGTCGATTTTCTTGAACTTGCGATCATACTCATCGAGCCACTGCTGTTGTAAGAATTCAGGGGTAGAACTTCCTAAAGAACTTGAGGATTGAGAAATCGATGGTAGATGTGGCCTCTTCCCCTTCTTAATATACTGTAGTGGCAGAAAGGAAAAGGAGACCGTCGTGAATGATGGATGGCATGATGGAAATGCCGGGATGGTGATACTTCGACACAACAAGAATGTCGTGCCGGTCGTTGTTCCGGTGATGAGGATGAAGATTGTTGTGGAGCATGGCGACTATGCCTAAAAGATATTACTGAGTGCTGCCAGCTCCACCACCGGTTGCTATTGCTATTGGAGGTTATGCACTGCCTTTGTTAGCACTTTCATTTGCTACATCAGTGTAGTAAGTTACTAAGTTTGGACATCCATCGTGATGGTCGGATGCAAAGAATTGGGCTCTGCCATTGGAGGTCGAGGAGAGAGATATTCTTAATGAAAAGACTGCCTGGTGGAGCCGGTGGAGTTTTGGGCTCTTATTTTTGCCATCGTAGTTGTTCGAGCAAAAATTACTCTTAATGACTCCATGATTCCCCCTACTTGGTGCGTCAATCTGTTGCAGTCAAATCTTTATTGCACATGTGATCAAAGAAAAGCAACTACAAAAGAAGTCCTCACTGATCGAAGTTATTTTCGGTGGAGATTCTCCGATGCTTAAGTTAGAGAAGAAAAATTTGGTTGAATAGAAAAATAGAAAGTAAAGTCTAACAGAGTCTTGCCCAGAAGTATCCTACAAATGTTGCTCATTTACTTTCCTTTTATGGATAAATTGTTGGTAATCGTTCGTGGTGGTTAGGTATCATGGATTCTGCTTATTCCGGTATTATATAGTCATAGAGTGAATAATTAATACTCATTATGAGCAATTATAACCCACTAAATAATTATGGAATTGTCGTTATGCGCTCCTTGCACTGGCGGTTTCTAGTATACCGAATATATGTCGATGACATAATTATACTGATTGATCATCAGTGGTTTTGATATTTTAATTGATCAGTGGTTGCACAGTCGTCAAAGTTGTCATGTCCGTTGAAAAAGTCAATTAAAAATTATCGACTGTCAATGGATTAATCGATTGATAATCGGTTTGGCGCTATGACTGGTTTACTATCAATCATTCGCTTTTCGATGCTGATGGTAGTTTGATGTAAGATGATATCAATCGATTATTCGATTGATATTTATTTTATCGCTGGCTAATTGAACCAACCACAATCAGAAAGATCAACTATCAGTCGAAAAACTATCCTCGCCGTTGTATCATCGGCCTCACCAACTGTATGTCGGAATATCGATGTTAAATCGAGGAAAGCAGAATCAATGGTCTCAAATAATAATAATAATAATAATAATAATAATAATAATAATAATAACAACAACAACAACAACAACAACAACAACAACCATCACCACCACCACCACCACCACCACCAGCAGCAGCAGCAGCAAGACGAATCTAAGGAACTCCTCCAGCAAGACGAATCCAAGGAGCTGCATATGTCTATTCTCATGGTAGTGCATACATGGAGTACTTTTTCTTTTCATGGAGTACTTTTTCTTTCTTCTTTTCTTCTTTTTTTTTGAGTAATAATAATAATAATAATAATAATAATAATAATAATAATAATAATCACCACCATCCACCACCACCACCACCAGCAGCAGCAGCAAGACGAATCTAAGGAACTCCTCCAGCAAGACGAATCCAAGGAGCTGCATATGTCTATTCTCATGGTAGTGCATACATGGAGTACTTTTTCTTTTCATGGAGTACTTTTTCTTTCTTCTTTTCTTCTTTTTTTTTGAGTAATAATAATAATAATAATAATAATAATAATAATAATAATAATAATAATAATAACCACCATCATCACCACCACCACCAGCAGCAGCAGCAAGACGAATCTAAGGAACTCCTCCAGCAAGACGAATCCAAGGAGCTGCATATGTCTATTCTCATGGTAGTGCATGCATGGAGTACTTTTTCTTTCTTCTTTTCTTCTTTTTTTTTTGAGAAGCATAAAGGCAGCAAGACGAATCCAAGGAGCTGCATATGTCTATTCTCATGGTAGTGCATACATGGAGTACTTTTTCTTTCTTCTTTTCTTCATTATTTTTGAGAAGCATAAAGGGCCTGTTTAACTAACCAACCAATCTCCCGTTTAGCGGAAACCAACAATACATAGGAATATAACAACTGTATATGCTCCTTTTATAGATATGCTTCTAAGGAGTGAAAGAGAATATTATAAGAAGAATTCATCTTTTATAACCTCATTGTGGGTATTCATCTCTAACTTTTGTCCTCTCGCCACTCACACCTAGTACTTAGCGCACCTTACACATACCTACCCAATAAACCAACAATACATGGGAATATAACAAATGTATATGCCCTTTTCCTAGATATATGCTTCTAAGGAGTGAAAGAGACAAAATAAGAAGAATTCATCTTTTATAACCTCATTGTAGGTATTCATCTCTAACTTTGGTCCTCTCACCACTCACACCTAGTACCTAGCACACCTTACACATACCTACGCACCCAATAAACTATCAACCAAACCTCTCTAATATTCGTGGATGATGTCACAGTCAATTAATTAAACTAGCAAATCACCCTTGCTAACTTCGAACCATATGAGCCATCAACTGATTAGTATCACTGAGTATAATTTCTGTCATGTGTTCAACAGCCTATGCTTCTTTTCAACCTAACAATTAGAATGTCTTCAGAACTCTTCAACCTTGCATGCCACCAAACATTCATGATTTGATCAACACTGCAACAAAAATATCATGTTTGAGAAAAATCGAGCTAAGTGCAAAAATCTAGGATTCGTTAAAAAATGTGAAAAAATCATCACTAAAAATTAAACAATAAAAATATTAAATTTTTAGTATGTTCATATGTTTACTCACAAAAGCAGCTAGCTTTAGTGAGCAACTGCATCATACAACCACCAGGTCTTCTTCTTCTTCTTCTTCTTCTTCTTTTTTAATCCACAAATAGGGCTTGAAATGGTCATGAGTAGCTAAGAGTAGTTCTAAAATTTATGAAGAATTTTAGAGAAGATAATCATTCAGCCAACAAAAAAGATATGAATAACTCAAAAACTTTCAATATTTAGACAATTGAATTTGCAAGCATGGTATAGACCGGGCAAGCGAAGGTTAAGTTCTGTTTCAAATCACCTGGAATTTGTAAATAACCATAACCAACTCATTGAATTCTGTTTATTCTCAAAAAGCAATGACGGCCTTGCAATTTTTCTTTCCAATTAACTCGGCACCTGCAACAAATTCAAGTAGAAAAGGGATTAATGCCAACAGCATAAAGCCAAGAAGCGGCACTGCAACTTCTTTCTTTCTTTCTTCTGTTTTTTTTTTTTTATTATTATTATTTTTGAGAATAAAGAGAGGCAATAGCCACCCAGCTTTATCAAGGACGGAAGTAATTAAAATTTACTGTTTCTTGCAGCAATCTTTTCACCAGAACAGCAACTTCCCTTGTTTTCTCAACAAACAAATCCAGTTAATACCGTTAAAAAACGGCCTGACCTCGTTGTTCTCAATGCAAGCGGAGATGTAGAGCTGGAATCATGGGTTCCACAAAGAATATCCACATGAGGAACATTCCAAAATCCCCAAGCATCTCCCTCTCTCCCTTCTATAGAAGACAAGCTACAACACCCCTCTGTCTTCCAGCACCCATTCCAGAGACAACAAGTAGCTATGCTGCCCATAACCATTGCGAGGAAAATATTACCCCATGCTCTCAACATGCTATCACCACCACCACTTCTCCTCCTCCTCCTAACTTTCAATCATGCCATCGGCGGTGTGCCTAATGATACAAGTTACATCGACGAGCAGCATGGCGGTGTGCCTAATGATACAAGTTACATCGTCGACGAGCAGCATGCACTTCTGGCCTTCAGGCAGGCCTTCCGTCGCCTCCTCGACGAACCCAGCTGGAAAGGAAAAGCTTGCTTGTCCCACAACTCCACATGGCACGGCATTAGTTGCCTCAACAACCATGTCACAGCCATCGATCTCCCAAACTTCGGCCTCTCCGGCCAGCTCGACGACCCCCTAGTACTCGCCAACCTCACGGAGCTCACCGTCTTATCTCTCCGAAACAACTCGATCCAGGGTGCCATGTTGGACTTCTCCTTCAACCTTGAGCTCACAAGCATCGACTTCTCCACGAACATGCTCAGCGGGCCAATCTCCGATTCTTTGCTATATCTTGACAGCTTGGAGTCTTTGCAGCTTGATCACAACATGTTAAGTGGGGCAATCCCGCCGCTCAATCAATCAAGCTTGAAGGCATTGAACCTCTCGTATAATTACTATCTAACTGGCAAGATTCCCCAGACCGCCACCCTCCAAGCGTTCAACGAATCTTCTTATCTCGGTAATCCAGACTTGTGCGGCGAGCCTGGTCCTATATCATGCCAAGACCACCAAAAGAACAAAGGAAACTTGTTCTCAAGTCGTCTAATTTTGGCCGTTTTTGTATTTTTATGTGTTACCATGCTTATCTTTTTGGCAAGGAACATCTACGTTTATTGTATGAAGCCAAAAGAGAGGGAGGTAGTAGTGAAGGAGAAGAGTTTCCAGCTAGATTTTTCTGGGTTGGATGCGAATAGAGAAAACTTGACAAGTGAGGAGAGACGAGAAGTAGTGAAAGAAGTGACGAAGAAGATAACCTTTGTGAGGGCTGGTGGTGGTTTTGATCTCGACAACCTTCTGAAAGCCTCGGCTGATGGGTTGGGGAAGGGGAGCTTCGGGAGTTGTTATAAGGTCATTCTCGATGATGCACGGTCGATCGTGGTGAAGAGGCTAAAGGAACTAAGCCCATTAAGCAGCGAAGAATTCTCGACACACATGAGAGCTCTTGGAGCCATGGAGCATCCAAACCTATTGCCTTTGATCGGCTACTACTTCTCCCAGGATGAAAAGCTTTTATTCTCTAACTTTGCGCAACTTGGCAACCTGTTCGATCGAATCCATGGTAACATTCACTAATCATTTCTTGCTGGATCGATTATCGAGACAATTGCGTTAATTTACTCATTATTAATCACTAAATGATCATCTCCATGAGTAGGAGGACGAAAGGAACCGAACAGAATTCCATTAAAATGGCGCTCAAGGCTATCGGTGGCGCATGGCGTGGCTCGAGCAATGAAGTACTTGCACGTGAACACCAAAGGATCGACTGCGATACCTCATGGGAATCTAAAATCAACGAACGTTCTTCTCGATGAGAACGATGTGGCCTTGGTTTGTGATTATGGGCTCGCCTCCCTCGTCCCTCCATCACTGGCTGTTCGAAGGATGGTGTCATATAAATCACCTGATTATCAGCACCAGCGCAAAATTTCTAAGAAGACCGACATATGGAGCTATGGATGCCTCCTTCTCGAGCTCCTAACAGGCAAGATTTCCGTCGACTCTGCACCAGAGGGGATCAAGGGTGTGGAGCTGTGCCATTGGGTCCACCGAGCAGTTCGAGAGGAGTGGACTGCTGAGGTTTTTGATGCTGAGATCGCAGAAGACAGGAGTGCATGGAAGGGGATGGTCAGGTTGATGGAGATTGGGCTACGGTGCATCGAGATCTCGCCTGACAAACGGCCGGAGATGTGGGAGGTGGTCAGGGAGGTGGAGGTGATACTAGCAAGCAATTTCGATAGCGGAGAGTACTCGACAGACAGATCATTTGTCAGTGAGGAGACTCCCGCCATTGGACGTGGTGGAGCCGTTGGAGATGAATGGTAGCATGATCTTCTCATACTACAGGGCTATCTCCACTGCCGCTGGTTATTCTCGTAGCTGAAATCCATCCAAGGTAGCTGTTCTAAGATTGGCATCCATGGTATACTGTTTAACGCTGTATGTTATATATTTTCAAAGGCATGTTGTCTTTCATTTTCAATAGTTTTGCTCATGGATGTGAGGTTTTTAATTACCCTGAGATAAAAGAATGTAATGCTTCTGCTTAATTATAAGAGCAGAAATATATTTGTTGCTCACTCTCTGTTATTATTGACTTCTTAAAAACAGTTGTACATGTTTCTCTTATACATACAACTGATTATAACCTAGCCATATCTTGCACCAAAATATAGTAAGTTCAGATTCTGGCTTCTGCCTTTGGAGCCACAATAAGAAAGAGCTCCTTTGAAAGAAAATGGTGTTCCCCGTAGCTCAAGGATGTACTTCACTCATGGCAGATATTTGCCACGGATCTAGCATTTGCCAACCTCTCTGAATACAATGTTCTATGGGCTAGCAACACACTAATATGTAGCAATTTGACGAAAAAGGACTTGGAGTGGTAGTTAGAGGACATGTTGCAAATCCACGCAATTAGAGAATTGCTGCAGTAGCACATCCAAGGCAGCAAATGTCACGTTAGATATTTGTTGGTCCATGGGCAATAGGAAATCCAACAACTGTATCGCAATTACCGTGCAGGAAATTGGATCTCCAGTCATTTAGGACATGAGAGCGGTTAACTTTGGGGCATAATTAGAAGTTTACATGTTTGCAAGAGCTCAAAGCACATGTATAAGACTAGGGGCCATGCCTTTGAGAATCGTCAAAACTAGGTTCTAAAATCTATCGATGACTCAAAAGAGGTTTCAAGATAGTAAAATAGAGATGAGTTCGATCCTCTACGGTATGACTTTTACACCGTACAATTTTATACCACCTTAGATAGCCACCACATCATCTCTATCAGAGACGTGCAGCTCTTATATATGCGAGGAACATGCCATGGTACTATTAAGTATGATGCTCTATACATCGTAGAGATGAAAGAGATCTGTTGCTCTCCAAAATGGATGATGTGGTGGTTATCGATGATGATATCATACTCTACACTACAAAAGTTTCACCATAGAGAATCTCTCTCAAATTAGATAGGCAATTTTGGATCTAGCTTGTCCATGCAGTCCTCCATTACTTTCGATGATTATTATATATTCCATGTATGAACTATCGGCTAAGCACAGAGTCTTATTTGAGTTTGGATCATGGACCTGCAAGATAGAATGAATCATTGAGATTGTACAATCATTTAGTTTTTGTTATCTTGTAGAAGGATTACTAATTTGGGAGTGTACACTTTCTTGTTTCTCTAGGCAGAGCAGGAATCAAGTTTAGATGGATATGTTGAGTACTTATTTATTTTAGATGGTAGTGGTTGTAACAACATAGAGATGAGCAAATATACACATGGACCAACAAGAATGGGGAGATGATAAGCAACTAGCTAGAGGGCTCATGAGAGAAATATTCTGCTATTTCTTTATATCGATGTTCTATATAGTGGCCCATGTATTCATACAAACTCTGGTCATTATACAGGGATACAAAATATGGATTGCAACATAATTAGAGATGCATGAGGGAGTTTCTTTTAGTTTTTCATGCAGTAACTATAAAATAGAATAGTTCATGCACCAAAAAAAGACTACAGAATGGAATAGTTCAATGATCACTATACAAATTAGGCAGGTGACATTACTTGCAGATCCCTATGAGAAGTTTAAATCAATTCTAAGTTAATCAATTTCAAATGTTTAATGCTGTAATAGAATTTGAATATAGTTTGACACATTGATGGACGCCACAAGTATTAGGGATGGTTGAGAACTTCAAATGGGATATATGCATGTGATCCTCCGATGCATTTAAAATCTTTCTATTATCTTTATAATCTAAAAATTGTACTTTTATTTGAGTTCTCTTTCTTCATGCAAATTATGAGCCAAGATATATTGTTTTCCTCAATAAAAAAGTTAAACCAAGGAGAAGCATGGAGATTGAACTTCACAAATATGGCAATCTAGAAATCAAGTTTAATATTGGAATGAGGGTCCATTTTGAAACTTTCTGTCCAATTTGGCAAGATTGGCTTGAGAGAGAAGTGTTGGGGAAGAAAGTGGTAAAAGCTGAAGAGTGAGAGAGAGAAAGAGTTCACATGAGGCGTAAAGTTCGAAACTTTGATATGAGATCAATTCGGAAGCACTTAGTTTTTTATTCTAGGGACAGAGTTCCGTTGGCCTAATTTGGGACTCTCCAATATATCTTTATTCGATCTTTCCTCCAAAGAGGATGCCTTTACATTTATTTGTGACCACAGAGGAGCCAGCTGAAGTTTCATGTATGATCTTATAATGGCGATAGAAATAGTGATATTATCATTAACTTAACTATAATTATCTAGTAGTTCAAGTACAGTCGATATAGTTGAAGTATGATTAACTTTGATATGCTTTTCTTTTTTTTTTAATCTTTTATTTATTTATTTTTTTGGTGGCTCCTAAACTGAAATTATAGATGCCGATCCACATGTCGGGCAGAAATCTTTTAGGAGGTTTAAGCCGGATATGCTGACGAAGAGCAAGTGGTTAATTGTACCGCAGAAGTTTGAGAGTATGCTGGGTACTTTTATGGGGCTTCCTCTTCATATCTTCAAATTGTTTTGGGTGACAGATAATGGGAAATGTAGCAAGATAAAAAGTTTGTTGGTCAGATAGCAAACCATTTGCCAGGGCTGGACTAAGCAGGTTGCAGTGCTTTTGATATCGACAACATCACTTTTGTTTCGCTTAGTGCTGTTTCGTTGCTTTGTGGGAACATGAGTTACGTTTGGTGTTTAGAAGGCTTTACAAAGTGTTGATTTAGAAACCCAAATGAAGGGTGAACCTGGAGAAGCTACTGAACCTAATGAGATAAAAAAAAAAAAAAAAAAAAACAAGTTTTGGTTTTTCTTTCTGAAGAGATAATGACATGGCATCAGGTTCTGGACCTGTTCTTTTACTGCACTTTCTTCTTCACTGGAAAATCAGCAGTGGGATGATTAAAGTGTTCGAAGAAGATCATTGGCATGATACTTCTGAGGATTTAAGAAGTCCTGAACATAGGTATTACAGCCTCTCAGATATTATGGTTTGTCGCTTCAACCTATCAACAGATTTTATTTAATCTCATTGTTTATATCATGAGAAGCCAAAATTTTGCTTGGATTTATATAGATATGGATATATTTCCCGGTGATGTTCGTAAAATAATTTTACAGTGACCTATAATTGATTTCCTATGGACAAGACAAGATGAATGAACAAGTCAGGAGAGAATGTTTGGTAAAGATTTTGTTTCAGCACGTGGTAGAAGGGATTAACAAGATCTGTGTCTGTATATGTGCTAGATTTCTGGAGAAATATGTTCCCAACATGTACAATCCATAGGATATTTCATGTTTTTAAAATTGTCATGTTCACATTTCTATGAGTTTCTCATAAGATTTGTACTTTTTGTTGTATTACATTTTGTTCATTTCTGGCTGTTTTTTCCCTCCCAAACAAGCAAAGATTTATGCATGTATGTAACAAAGATGCTTGGAAGTGGATGGTCAAACAAAAAATCCGACAATCATTAGCTGTATCGATAAATACTTGTTATCATTTGATATATATATATATATATATATATATATATATATATATATATGTTATCATTTGGCTATTGGTGCAATGGAAGTGTAGGGATCTGCACGGAGGGGTCAGGGTTCAAGATTAGGATGATTGGCATGAAGCTAAAAGAGCATACTATCCATTTCCTTTTCAAGATTTTTCGTTCAGAATTACCTTTCCAACTAGGGATTCAAACATGGATAAGAAATATCCTCTTCATATCTTGGATGACAACCTATGTTCATTTGGTTTCAAATTTACATGAACTATCTGTTAGTCTCTTCTACGCTGGAAGGTTCACATGTTTGCTCATTGCAATACAAAGGCTTGCCTGTTTGTTTAGATAGAAGCCCATGACCTTACCTTAGACCTAATGATCATTTTGGTGTGTCATATCAAGAGTGATTTTGTGGACACATTGAAAAAGAGCAATAATAGATTTTTTTTTTTTAGATAGACGAGATGCTTGAAAAGATATCACAGAGATTGTTTCTTAAGGACCTACAAGTTTCTTTTGTTTTGAGAGTTTGTTCTTGTGGATAGCTCGCATGTCTTTTTTATTTTCCTCTGTGTTACCTATTTTCTTTATGTCAATTTGCTTGCAAGTTAGCTTTGACCAAATCATCATATGGAAGTCCATACCATTTCCTTTGTTTGTTTTACTTCTCCAGCCAAAAAAAAAAAATCACCATGTTTATTATACATCTAAATTTGAAAATAGTGAAGGTGCTGCCAATATAATAGGGATTGTTTAGAGAAGCATAGATATTTTGATAGCATGGCCTAGTGATGAATGAAAACTTACAGTATCCAAAAAAATTCAGTTATGCTGTGTTGATTAGAGTATTCAGCATAAAAGTGTTAAATGCTCATAAACTCAGTGTAGCAAACATAAAGATGCTGGGTGGATGCATTGTGAGGGATGGACGATTAAAACTAGGAAGTAGATTGAAGGAAATGTAGGAGCATCATTATTTGAACATTAGTGTTAAAGAACTACATAAGACAGCTTTGCCATGTTAGCAAAGACTCAACCACCCTAACAATGGGGGGACAGAATATTGTTTTCAGGGTGTATGCTGTATCAAGAAGAGGAAGTGTTTTAAAAATTCTTGATGAAAATGGCAAGAAAAATTTTGGAGAAGCTTGAGGTGATCGAAAATGGGAAGACAGTAGTCGTAAAATTACAGATCACTACCTTGATCATGTAAAGTTTTAATCAAGATAACTAAAAGAACTTAGTGAACCATTACCGCCAAAGAAACATGATTAGAGGATGAATGAGGTTGTCTCTGTCACGGTCGACCTTTTGCACTCTTGTTCAAGTTAGCCTCTTAACAAGATTCATTAATCGTGTGTTTTACTATTCCCATTCTGTGTCATGATGATTTCTAGAAATGTGTGTATCAACTGACATGATTTGTATTGTCAAGATATGTTCTTGTTTCATATCACTCCCCTATCAAAATTAACTTGCTTTATCTTCATTACCGTATAATCATTACTGCTTAATATGGGTATCTTTTGGGAAAATGATACTTATGTGCATACTGTAGAACTTTCTTTTACCTTAATATTTACATCATGGATTAGATTTTATTTATTTACTTACAATTTTTCTCAAGTCCCATTTCATTCTTCTTTTCTGGCAGTGATGTTGATATGTGGCCATATGAATTCAAGCATACTCTCCCTGTAAATGCAACTGTATATATCTTCCAGGCTGTTAAGCCAACGACCATAATCTATGTTGGTTTTCTTTAATGCTTTGAAACTGCATAAGAATTTCAGGAGATATATAATTGGCGATACCATTTCCGTTGCTGTCATGTTATATGATCCCTATGGGATCATTGATTAGATAAGGGTTTGTATCTGACATTGTGATGGCTGGATAAGCCACAAGCATGCACATATGGTTCTGGAACGAAATTTTCTTGAAAATTGTCTTTATATTTCCATATGGCCTTTCTAACAGCATAAGTAGGCAAGGAGATCATGCAATTGATTTTGTTTGAGTTCTCTATGCTTTTCTTTTTCTCACAGCACTTATGAATAAAAGAAAAGGTGAATTAATCTTTGTGTACCGACTTGCTTGTCGCAGGATTGTTCAGTGTTCACAACCATAGCTTTTGTGACTATGCACTTGGTGATGTGACATGTGAGGTGACTGTCCCTACCATGACACGGTCTGCTGAGCGAAGCCTGGGTTTGTTGTTGTCACTTTTGGACAGAACAAAGCAGTGACTGTGAATCAGTGCTGTTTGGCTAAGGAATCATGAGTGGTAATGGCCTATATGTTTATATTCATTCTGTCCATAGCAATGCTACTGGTAATAAGGCGGTCACATTTTTAACACAGATGACAAGCCCACGATTTTGCCTCTGCTTGGGATTTGTGCATTTCAAAGAATGTCTTGAGATATTGATCTCTATATTTCTGTAGTCTAATTATTTTACAGCTTCTCTGATGTCTGTAATACCAACGCAGCCATTCTTGCTTGAGTTGGGTGAAAGGGCCTCTTTGGTAAAGCAGGATTCCATGAAGAGAGAGAAAATTGTATCATGTTTAAACATGTGTGTACTCTTTCATCTTGATAAGGAAACAGGATTATGAGCACCTAGGAATTCCCAATTAAAGCACAAATAAAGAAGACAAGAGCATGTGAAATTACTTGATTCACCAATGAAGATAATGTTTTTTATAAATAGCATCTAATTATTCGGTGCTTATGAAACTGGCTGACTTTTGCTACTGACTTTTGCCATTGCTTCTGTCTCCTGGACTCTATTGCTATGTGAATGCTACCCTATAACAGAGGTGCAGAGGTGACTATTAATCTAGATGAGGAATAAAGAATATGAAGAGAGTCCGAATACCACTTTGTTCTCCGGCTCAGTAGCAGCGATGGGTAAAAGAATTATTTGATCTTCCCTGCCGCTACAGCAATCGTCGAATGGTAACTTCATGGTTTAGTATTTAGCAAGTGATTCTCTTACTGAATTACTTTATTTAAGGTGTGGATAATGTTGCATGGTAACTATGATAAGAAATCCAGGTTTGCACCCACCATCAAGGACACTCCTGGATTCATTTTTTGTTTTCTTCTTCCTTTTTTATTTGGATCTGACTTGGGCACTGTCAGGTGGATTGATTCTCTTCATAAGAGATTCTGACTGTGGTGATAAGAGCATTAGTGATGTAAACATGACTTTTATTCAACAAAAGTTGCTGAAAGAAAATGAAGTGTCGGGGAAAGCCTATGGTTGAAATTGGAACATAGGATATGTTCTTAAGATGTTGATGTTTTGTTTGTTCTCACCTTTCCTGGATGCCTTAAAGAAAGTAATATTCCAGGCATAGCATTAGGGAACTCTATAATTGAACTCTCAGACCTCTCTATCCTTAAGTTGTTCAAGATCAGCATCCTTCGGCTCTTCAAAATGGCAACCCGTTCACAAATTACCAAGAAATATGAAGCTGATTGTGTATACCTCCACTCTTGTTTTGCTGGTACATACTTCATATGTCTCCAATCTTTGAAGAAGTTGAGGCTTTTTATCTCATTTATCTAGCTATGTAGTTTCCCAAAAAATCTTGCTAACGGTTGCATGCAACTTGTCATTGTCTTTATTTTTGAGATAATCCACAGGAAAATATCAATATCCATATAGCTTTGAGCTAAGTTTCAAATTTCTTGAGTTTTATTTGCTTGGGTTGTTTAGATTTTAACTTTGCCAATACTGAATAACCCTTTGAGTTGAGATCTTTGCAGCTTTTACATTTGACCCTTGAATATCCCCCTTTAATCTTATTGTCCAATATTCAAAAATTTAAATAGTTTTCCGAGCAAAGGATTAAAAATGGTTGGTGTAAATTCTTAACGTGTTGTTTGTTAAATGAAAGATGTACTACCACTTGAAGAACTTATTTCAGATGCTATGGAGTGTGAGAACATTGGAAACATGTTGTAAGGCGGCCACTAAGTGATGTACTCAATCTGGCTTGTTTATAGTGTAAATGTAGTTGTGTTTGCAGCATGCTAGTTAATTCTTCCATCAACAACAGTCATATGTATATCTCATGGAACTTAAACATAATCAGTTGAATCAATTGACGTTCAGATGTTATAATCTTTTGTAGATCTACAACAAATATCAACTTATATGCATTGTCTTGAGAATTTCTTATTAAAACATATATCTGATTTTAACCATGTATTATAAACAGAAGGCAATGGTGCATCAAGTGACCCAAGAAAGGTTCTGGAGATCCTCACTCAAAGAAAAACGGACGAGCTTAAGCTCATTCGTCAGACATACCGTGCTCTCTATAACCATGACCTCCTCCATGTCTTCTCCCTGAGAGACAATCCATTTTCTGTAAGTCTTCCCAATCTTTCAAGTGCAAGTAGAAGTAATGCATACAGCTATACCATTAGCCTTGATGATGTGTTTCACTCAGAGGGTGGCTTATCTTCATGCAAGCGAACCTCCTGAAAGAGATGCTGAAATTGTGAGAGGAGCACTCTTTGCTCGGAGTTTGGACACTGATACTCTCACTGAAATCATCTGCACTCGCTCTTCTTTGGAGCTTAGTTCTGCCAAGCAAGCCTATCAAGCTCGGTACAACTCCAATCTTGAACGAGATGTTTCCTCGAAAACTATTGGCAACTTGAAGCAGGTAAACTTCTCCTTTGTTAAATTATTTTACTACTAAGTATTTATCTTTGAATGACCAAAAACTGTTGTGGGTCCTGCTAGATTCTTCTTGCAATCTTAAACTCAAACTTTTATGATGGAGGAAGAGTTGACACAAGTATGGCAATGTGCGATGCAAAGACACTCTATGAAGCAATTGAAAGTGGAAAATACATAGATCAGAGGTGCATCATCTTGATTATCAGCCAAAGGAGCACTAGCCAAATCAAAGCAATTCTTTCCTCCTACAAACACCTCTATGGTCATGAATTCATGAAGTTCTTAAAAAAAGAGAAATGTGGAGACTTTGGTAGGCAGCTCCGTATAGTGATCCGATGCATTCAGTTTCCTGAGAAGCACTTTGCCAAGCAACTCCAAAGAAAACTGAAGAATGGTGATGCTAGAGAGGTTTTGATTCAAACGGTGGTGACTCGATCAGAAATCGATATCAAACACATAAATAGTGCTTTTGCCACGAAGACTGGATGGACTCTGGAAAGTCTTATAAGGAATGAATTCAACAGTAACAGCTGCTCCAACACTGACGAAGTTTACAGCTTGGCTGGTGATTTCCTTATTGCCCTTCTCAAACATTCTTGAGAAGTTATTGAGTCTGGGTCTCTATAAGCATTACAATGTAAGTCGGGAGAAAGGTGAATAAGAGATTGGTTTTCAGTGTTAATACCAGTTGTTGCTTGTGACTCTTTATCATGAAACTTGTCCTGTTATTTTAGTTTGTTAGGAAGTTCAACATTATTACAGAAGGGGGAAAAAAAAAATCTGTAGAAAATCATAAAATGAGTCATCAGGATTGAAGCCAAGCATGCCATGCTCGTCTTCCCTGAAAAATAAAACACAGTACAGCTGCAAAATATAAACCAAATTGTGCACTGCATGGATTTCTTCAAATCTTTGAAAGATACATTTTCTCAATGACATGCAGTGCTCCTTTTAAATCTCATAAAAAAGCCTTTGCTGGAAGGCAGATGCTTCTTTAAGACAGCATTTATTAGACAACATGAAGGAGGAAGGATATCAAAGATTTTTTTTTTTTTTTCCCTTGAGAAGAATGCATATTGCAAACTTTAGAGTTCAATTTCTCTCACAACTGATTCATGCCATGACGCCGATCTGATATTCCTTTTCCCCTGCCATCAAAAAATGAGATCCTTGGTCCAACACCTTCACACCATCAACGTTGGTTCGACTGAGGTGCTTGCATGGGCTCACAACAAATTTGACATCAGCTCTTTCCCCAGCCTTCAAGTGCACACTTTGGAATCCTATCAATTGTTTCGTAGGCCTCCCATGCAGGACATCAGGCCAGCGCAGAAAAAGCAAAACTGGATGCTTTCCATCCATTGGTCCATGATTTTTTACTCCGACAACCGTCGAGAATTTGAGCTTTTTGCACTCTCCAGAGCCCATCTTTGTTAGATCATAACTGGAAGATTCTGACATCTTGAAAGCATCAAGACTGATTGATTTGTTCATGTAGATCGTGTTCTCGGATTCAGCACTAAATTCATAAGAATAATTGGAGTAGCTGAGGCCGTAACCAAATTCGAACACAGGTTTGCCGGTGTAGAATCGATAGGTGCGGCCTGGGTATCCAGAGGCAGGGTCAGCTCTCATCCTCATGTCGGTCATGGCAACACTTGTAAATGACTGTGGATACCAAGTTACTGGCAATTTCCCCCCTGCATCAGAACATTAAACCAAATCACTTAACATCTACAGTTTTTGATCAATTGATAATGCATTTAAAAGTAAAGATTGGATTGTTAGCAAACTTGGGGGAGTTTAAATGTAATCTTGTAAAAGCTGCTGTAGTTTAAAAAAAGATGTTTCTTTTTTTTCCCCCACCAAGAAAAGCATTCTTCCCAGGTGGCTTTACCATGAAAAAACTCCCCCATTCTAGCAAATGAGTCAGCGCTCCTCAGAAGTACAGATTGTGGGAAAGATAATTATGTGCATCGGAACCATTTTTTCCATAGTTTACTAATTTCAAGCCATAACCTTATGTGGAATGAGTTCAACTTCTCATGTTAATGTGTGAACCAATAGGTGAAGAGGTGGATTGTCTCCTGAATTTAATCATCCACTATTTGTTGATATTGAAGCAAAGCAGAGAGTCTCACCTGGATTATGTTCCCCAAAAATAACCTGTGCAATAGCCAGTCCACCAGCTTCACCAGGATAACCACCCCACAAGATGCCTCCAATTTTCTTCTCATACTTGGCAAAGGTGATATCGACCGGACCGCCGCATAACAGCACCAGAATTACAGGCCTTTTCGCTGCTCTTGCCACACTGGTGATGAGGCTTTGCTGCATCCCTGGGAGAACCAAGTCCAGTCTATCAAGCTCCTCCCTCTCCTGCCCCAGATCCAAACCCATGAACATAACCACATAGTCCACTGATCTCGCCAATTGGACTGCATCACTTATTGAGCTTGGATTACAGGCAGCAGTGCCACACCCAGCTAAGTATCTGGTGTCCTTAACATAGCTCTGCAATGCGTCAAGTGGAGTGATGTGTTTGCATGGAGGACCAGCATAGTTGCCAAGTAGTTTTGTCGCATTGTTTGCATTTGGGCCGATCACGCCGAGCGACTTTACTTTCGATCTAGCCAGAGGAAGGATATTGACCGAGTTCTTCAACAGAACAATGCCATCTCTGGCTGCTTCTAGTGCCAGGTTCTGGTGCTCCTGTGTGCAGACTTGGCTTGGAGCTATTTTGCCGTAGGCTTCGTATTTTGGATTTCCATTGAAGAGACCCAACCTCATTCTGATGGAGAATAGGTTGTGCAGAGCTCGGTTTATGTCCCCTTCAGATACTTTTCCCTGTTGGACTGCAGACATGGCATATTTTTGCACGTAGCCACCACAATTCACATCCATTCCTGAAATTTTTAAGTTTTACATTACCATGATTGATCGACTTTTATGAACACGATGATTGAATTTAGCCGGCATAAGTTCTAATAAGATAGCATTTTCATTACTATTATTGTTCTTTAGCCTATGTGCTGAAACCACCCTGTGATACTAAGTAATTTATGCACTCAAATTAGCCTGGACCTGTGGCAGCAGGGTGGTATCTTCTGAACACTACATACCGGCTTTAAGAACATCTCCAACTGCATCTTCTGGCGTTTTAGCATAACCCTGAGAATCATGGATGATGGAAACTGCATCACAGTCTGAGGTAATGTATCTGATCCAAAGTACAACAAAGGTCAGTGGACAAGAATAAGAACACGTGATTCAACAGACAAGCATATTTCAAACTGCCAACCAGCCTCGGCTCAGCTGGTTGGTAGCCCTCTACACTTGGGAGAAATCCAGAGTCTGACCCTTGTGGTGGCGTCCCCACCAAATTTCTCAGAAAAAGGATTTCGACTCCCCGAGTATAAAATCATGAAGGGATGATTCAATCCCATCCCAGGAATCGTAATGCTACTCATAGCATAACTCCTTACTGGAAAAAGCATAATGCTACTTTATTTTGATGATATTAGTTATCATGGTGGTAAAGCAGGTAGGCAAAAAGTTACAGCTATGAAGCCTTATGGAGGAGTAGTAGTGCAAAGCCACGGCTAAAGAGTAATGATCAGCTCAGAGACTACTTTCACTTGAGATCACTTTTCTTTGTGCTTAATATCTTACCCATAGAATCCCCATGACCCCCTTGCTGTTTTCGACAAGAGGTTGTCATCGGCGCATGTCGGAACTCCATTGACGCGGTTGTAAGAGCACATGATGCCGCTCGCCCTACCTTCTTCGACGCAGCTTTTGAAAGGAGGCTGGTAAGTGTCCTCCAAATCCTGAGCTGAAACCTGAACGACCAAAGGAACTGATCAAAATTAACCAACTTGTCCTCCAATCACAATATAACTCGTACTGGCTAATTGCCTACTTACAAGGGCATTGAACTTGTATCGAGTGATTCCATTCCAATTATCCATATCGTATGCAGTGAAGTGCTTGCAGCAAGCTGAAGCCTTCAGCTCTGCAGAGCTTCCCCCTTTGAAGGAATCACCTTGCAGTCCCCTGACATACAAGGCTGCATACTTGCTCGTGGTCATCGGGTCCTCACCAGGAGTCTCCTGGCCCCTGCCCCATCTGGGATCCCTGAATATATTGATGTTTGGTGACCAGAATGTTAACCCTTCTGCCTGGCCATTGTTGTAAATTGCCCGGCCCTCAATTCCAATAGCCTTGAAATGTAACAAGAGAGTTTTAAAAACTCATAATTGTAGCATATACACTTCCACAACAATACCATTGACAACAGCTATAAATTAATGCAACATCTCTCAAACAACATCGTCCATTCATGATCAAGTTTCACTTCAGTATGAGTTTCAAAATGATTCCACGGCTACCTGCACTACTAAAGCTATAATTTTCATATTAGCCTTCAAATTATTTTAAATGGTCTTTGGTGATATGATTGCTGGCTTTCTTGATTCAGCAACATTAATTTGCTTAGTAGCTTAACTTCCATAGCAATAATTGATTTGATAGGCTTGAAGCAATGAGGTATCAATTGCTCTACGGCAATACCATTTACTGAAATCATGAGCTGAAGAACTGCATTAGACTAAGGAGTATGGAGACCGAACCTGGCCGATCTGATACCAGATACGAGGATCGAAGGATGCTGCAGTGAGTATGACTTGAGGAAAGCTTGTAGCAGAGTGAATGGTGCCATTGAAGTGGATTCCCCGGCCCGAGTCTGAGACCCCATGAAGCGACTCGGACCACCATTTATAGGCTGGTATACCAAGCCGGGGGATCGAAGGGGCGATATCACCCAACTGAGCTATCTTCTCTTCCAATGTTAAGCGTGAGATGAGATCATCCACTCTTTTGTCTATAGGTAATGTTGTTTTACAGAAGGTAAAGGAACTGGTTGATGGGCTAGAAGGATCACAGGAGAATGGTGGGTCTAATGAAACAACCATTAATGGCAGTAGAAGAACATACAAAAGAAGGAAATCGAGATCTCTAGGAATTCTCATCCTTTAGTCCAGCTCAGGTGTTGCTGGTGCCAATGATGAGGATGAGAGTTTAGTGGGGGGTTATATAACCAAGGAGAGAAGTAGTAGATGAAGAAGAAAGCAAGAATTCACGGATATACGTCGCTGTTGTAGAAGTTAACAGAGGAGGGGACTGTGGGTAGGTGTCACTACGGTATCAAAATGACAAAAATACCTATGTGATAAAATATTATAATGTCTTTGGAGTAAGTTTAATGAGGGGTATTTCAGGGATCAGGAGGACGACTTACCTTTTAGGTGAAGGGAAGAAAAGGGGGAGCCGGCGAGAAGCTGGACCACGGCCCATCCTGATTCGTTCGCGATTTGGACTTGACTAGAATGGCTTCACCTACAGTGAGATTAAGTGAACATCACTCAAATTATCTCGTTGTTGTGGTTTTACATCATTAAAGAAAAAATTACTATTGTTGTTGGGGGAAAAAAAAAAAAAAAACTTATGTAATACATACATACATATGTGTATGTATATTATGATAGATCTTTTTGCAATTTAGAAATCGAAAATGATATTTCATGGAGTTCAAATCCTATTGTACATTAATTAATTGGAGGGCATTTGAAAGCTCAGGGCGTTTAAAGCACATGAAAAGGTAACAGACGGAATTCTTTATTTTTTAACAAAAAAAAGAAACGTAACAGACGGCGCCAAGCCCGAGTGGTGGCAGGGTGTTATTTTTATTCACCCCAATAAGGGTATATGGGTAATTCTGAAAAAAAAAATCCAATAAAACGTCCTGATGCTATTCCGCTACATGTCGGGATTTTGGCGCAAGCATTCAAACCTGCCGCTCATGTGCTTGAAGAGGGAAACTTTTTGCTTCGCCTCAAAGCCACTGCGGCCGCGAAAAAAACAGAGAGAGTCAATTTCAAAGGCAAACTGTTCACCCACCAAAAGGCAGATTCTTATTCATTCAGAAGCCTAATTAAAAAAAAAAAAAAAAAACCTCTTTCCTTGTACCTCCCCAAACCCACTTCTTTCAAAATTTCTTTCAACCATTCGGTAATACTGATCCTTAATCATACAATCAAATCCTATAATATTTTAATCCAATGTTATGGAATTTATTGGTCCTACTACCACCGTTTGATCATCATCAAATTGATTGTACAGCATCTCCATATCAAAACAAATTTAATCAAGAGTTTAACCCCTTGCTTCGAATGTGACAAGGTTGGATTTGGAGTAACAAATTAACCACAACAACATTTAATTCTAAATTGTTTAATTATCATTACAATTTCTTCTTATAAGATTATTAATAGAGAGGGAATTCAAGTGAAAATATACTCTCTTCAAGATTATTTGCAAAGACATCTACTATTTTTAAAATAGCGGCCAGTTCTACGGACAAAATTTGCTACTATTAGGAGCTCCTACTCAAAAAAAAAATTAAATTATTGATAATATATTAATATAAAAAATAGATAATAAAAAAATATATTAAAGTTTTTGTTATATTTATCGAGAAATATCATTTTTTTCAATAATAATTTTATTTTTATTTTCTTACTTACTAAATGGCATCATCATCATTTATAAATATAACTCATTGGGACATAATTACTTTTGGATGGTGAGCACTTTCAAAAATAAATGATTTGTTGATCGTATCAGCAAGTCAAATTTTTAATAATTTATTAATATAAATTATTGGTTAATATAATTTAAAATATGATATGCGTAATACATGGGATTAAATTTTTACTTTAGATATATATCACATGGGACAACCATTATATATACGTTATGAATATTACAATAATATTATCTCATTATCATAACAATCACTATCCATCATTATCATACCAACTCTAATATTTTTATGAAATATATAATATAATTTAGACTAAATAATTATAAGATATCAGATACAAAATATAAATATGAGATACCAAACAATTTGCCATCTACAACAATATATACCTATCATTTGTATACTTATGATTTTTTTAATACAATATATATATATGATTTAATAGATTGTAAACAATTCTAACGAGATGTACGGAGAAGCAGGGATGGAAAAATTATGCGCGACGCTTGCAGCAAAGGTGCTGGAATCTGGACCAGTGGCTAATGTTTTGGATCTTGCCGCATAAAGAAAAATAGCCACTTAGACACCACTAGGATGGTATCGTAAATTTGTAATATTATTTTGGCATGATCGGATGGGACAGCTAATATGAGCTGTCAAAAGACAGAATCAATTGAACGTGATCTCTTCTTCGAAAAAAAAAAAAAGTCGTCTTTGTTTTCTCGCCGTTGACTTGGAACCCGGCAAACCCTTTGCAGAGGAAACCAGGAGGAAAGCCAAAGCGGTTATTTATAAGCCTGCAATGTTTTTCTAACTCGTTTTAATCTTTTCAAAAATTTCCCATATACCCCAACTGGGGTGAATAAAAATAACCACCCCGACCCCGCCACATTGATGATGACGTTTGAAACTTTAAATAAATAAAAAATTTAAATCTTTTTTATTTATTATTTGATGACAGTTGCATTAGGATAAACAAATTTTGAAAATTTTGAACAAAGAAAAATAGATTTCAAATCTTTTTTATTTGTTGTTTGATGACAATTGCATTAGAATAAATAAACTTGGAACTATTATCAAGCATTTCATACACTAAAAATGTCAAGTACAACAATTCATAAAAATAAAAAAAATATCTTATAAATCTTATTGTTTCACTAAATTTTAGCTTCAATATGCTTTGTTAAAATATAATATTTTTTAAATTTGGTATGTCCTATTTTTTTCATATTATAGATTCGTTTCCAAACGTGGTTTATTGGTTGATTTTTACATTTTTTCCTAGCTAGGTCATCCATAATTGATAACCTTAGTGGTTTTCATTTAGTGTTAATTTTTATTGTAATTATCTTTTCATATTTTATATTATAATGAATTGGTTTGCTGCTGCATACTTTATATGTCTTATTTTACATCTATTTTATTCTTGGCAATGTCGGTATAAATATGATTATTAATAATAATTTTTTAAATCATTTCCTATACTTTTTTTTTTCTTTTTATGTGTGTAATACACTTATTTTGTTATTTATTTCATGTTATTGACCCTTAATCATATGTAATGCCATTGTTTTATGTATTGGTTATATTTAGATAATTACAAAAAAAATTATATGTATATTATAAATATATAAAAACTATTATACTAATAATAGTAGAACACATAATTATTGATTGGATATAGTATATCTAGTCATTTAACTATTATTATTGCTATATATTATATAAAATCTTCTTTAAAAGTATTCAAGATATATCAAATTCTATACAATCTACACTTATGATCATTCATTATAGATCTTATCTGTATATTAGATAATTCATCAAATACATTCAATAACAACTAAATCATATATTACAATCCTGAAACCATAAAATAGACTTTAAAAAGGCAAAACTAGCAGTAAGAAAGCATCCATGTACCAAATCAAACAATAGAAGGATGTAGTAACTAAAAATAAAGATGAAATCAATGGAATAACTAAAGTGAGAGTAGAAAAAAGAATATAGAATGATGAACAAATAAGTCAAAGAGCAAATTAACTTAATTAGTATTTTATAAATTTAAAGATGAAGTACTATATGAATCAAATAACATATCTCAATAAATATGCTATCTTACTTTAGTCTTTAGCAAAGAGGAGAGAAAAAAGTGGAATCATGAACATGAAAATAAGAACAATTCATATATAGTTTGAAATTAAAATATTTTAGTTTAATTAAAAAATTAGAGAGGAGCAAGTATTTGTTTAGTAAAAAAATCATCCAATTATTATAAATCAACAAATATTATGAAAATATTTGAAGATAAAAAATCTAAAGTTAGATCTAATATATATTTACTTTTTTGTTATTGTTGCTGTAAAGCTCGAGAAGTTGATGTAGAATCGTGCTGAAGAGCTGATCAAAATTAAGTTGATGTAAATTATAGATTGACCTGCAAAGAAGTCCCAAGAATTAGTAGGATACCCTTCAGTTAAGGAACCTTCGATACTTAAGTCAACTGAGGTCTAGAGAACATATAATGAAAATAGAAAACTAGAAGATAAGAAAGAAGGATTTGAGTAGAGAAGATTAAGATTCAATTTTTCTTTACTAGAAAAGTCGAGATTAGATTTCAACAGAGTATCGACTCTATGAATATTTTCCTTACCTTCTAGAAGAGTATCCTATCTCTCTATTTATAGAGAGAATTTGCTTAGATTGTTCAGGCTTTTTGAAGTTTGTTAGGTTGTTAGTTTGTTATAATAAAATTGTCAGCTAGGTGGAGCTATGGGCCATTAGTCTATTTGAAGATTGGCTATAGCATAGCTGAAAAATAGCTATAATCTAGTTGGATGATAATTGTGATACAGTCAGAGAGTGACAGATCTCTTTCAGCTAAGAATTGAAGATTATATCGGTAGGATGGTTTTTAACCGACCTCGTCTTGAAGTAGTGCTTGATAATAAGAATGTCGGTCATAACGATCTTAGCTTAAGGTGCTGATGGTCAGAATAGTATAAATCGATCTCATCTTTAGTAGTGCCAAGAGTATTCAACTGATCTTAGTTTAAAGTATTACTGACGAAGTCAGTGATAACCCAACTTTGACATAAAGTTGCTTGCAGGCATATCGATAAAAATCAGATCTTAAAATACAATGCTGATGGATAAGATGGTATTATGCCAATCTTGATTTAAATCACTGACCAATAGGATGGTAGAAAATCAATCTTATCCTGTAACAAGAGAAGCCATCAAGTCTCTTGACATGATCATGAGGGAGGTGGATTATTGACATCATCTATACGAATACATGAGAAGCCATAAATTGGTATCCTACTGATATGAACCAGTCATCACAATATTAGATTAACTGTAATCCTAGATCAACATTCAAGCAATCTTGATACAAAACTATTTGCGCTACTGTATCATCAGAGTACTATCAAATCAATGATCTTCCTGATGCTGTCACATGGCTAGAGATGATTAGATGTACTAATACTTATTTAGAAAGGTTTACTCAACCTTGGGATCGATTTTAGTAGACCTAACTGTGCATGTGAACATTGTCATACTATTATGTGGTTTGAAAAAGAATAATAAAGTCTAGAAAATCTTTAAATCTTGAATTCTCATTTTGTTATCTAGATAGCAAAGTGAAGCTATCATATTTCAAAAATATCTCTTAGGTATTTGATGAACTGTTTGATTATGATAGTAGCTGAAAATTAGCAAGATTTCGAAAAAATATAGGGATGTATAACTACATTTTTTCTTTTATTTCAATGGTAGAAATGATAACTCTTTTAATAGCAGTTTGGGCCCTTAAGTTTTTCATATGAATGGCAAAACCATCATAAGATTAGGTCTTTATTAACCATTTTAATCATTAAGGGCACCAAGCCTAAATTTGCTCAACTACATGGTTACGACATTGATAATAATATTGGATCCTAATTATGAGAACCAATCCATAAAAATAAAATTAAATAAAATAATAATAATAATAATAATAGAGCCAGCATCTAATGCCGACTTCAAAAAAAAAAATGAAGGATACTCCTTGGAGACTTCTTCTTCCTCCCAACCAACTCCTAAACGGAGTCAGAATCCACTTTGGGGAGGAGTGAAACTCCTCCCCTCCAACTCTATATTAAGGATCAAAGCTTTCTTCCTCTCCTCTAAAAATAAAATAAAATAAAATAAATCCTAAATTTTTTTCTGAAATCCTCACGAAGAAATTTCAAATCCTAAACCCTAGATCCCTTCTTAGAAACCCTAATCCCAATTATAAAATCCTAGATTACCTGTGCATGGGATTTTGGATGGAAGAACGTGTGTTTTGGCCGTCAGTTGCCACTGCCACCGCCACCATCATAGGTATTCCTTTTTCTTCCCCTTCTTTTCTTTTCATCGTTGTGCCATTTTCCTCCATCGGCTCTTTTCTTCTTCGGTCGCTCGATGACGCCTAAGAAAGAGGACCGAAGATTTCGGTCTCAAGGGGAATAGAAGAAAGAAAATAAGAAAAAAGAAAGAAGCAAATGGGAAGAAAAGAGAAAGAGAAAGGAAAAAGAGAAAGGAGAAGAATCGGAAGAAAAAGGAAGGAAAAGAGAAAGAGAAAGAAAAAAGAGAAAGAAGAGGAATCGGGAGAAAAAGGAAGGAAAAGAGAGAGAGAAAAAAAGAGATAGAGGGTTTAGTTGGTTTTGGATGTTTTGTTTGGGTTGAACCCAATTTAATTGAATTTGGATCAAATAGATCCAAATTAAAAATTTATTTAGATTGAATTCATATTAGATTATAAAATTTATTAGTTATTTTAATTTTTTTTAAAATTAAAAAAATTAATTAAATTATTAAAAATACTAGAGCTTTCGATGTCAGAAGAGCATCGAATCTAAAGATCAAATTAAGAAGATCATAGAATTTTGGATCTGATCAACAAGTAAGTTTTTTTTTATCTCTAGATTATTTTTATTTATATGTACATATTTTAAAATTAGATTCTTGTATATAAATAATTAAAAATTATTAAATTTTAAAATTATGAATTTACTAATGAAAATTGATTTGAAAAAAATTGGATCAAGCGTGATATCATTATTACATGTTATAATTTTAGAAGAGAAGGTTTCTTAAAAATTGCATGGCCTTTTTTTTAAAATTGTATGGTATTTAAAAAAAAAATTATATCTGTCCATCGATACATGAAATTTTGAATGAAAATTACTTTCATTTCTCTTTGAAATATATGAAAATTGAGTTGATACTATAATAAAAATAAATATTTTTATTTTTATTTTTATTTATTTATAAAAAATGGTTGAAATAAAAGTATGAGAAAAACTCTCTAGTTAGACTATGATTTGGGTCTAGCCAACGGGACTGATCGTTGGCCACATGTCAGAAATATGTTTCTCTTGGGTCTAACCAGTCAGGGCTAATCGCTGGCAGAGTTAGTCCTTGT
The DNA here is from genome assembly GCA_006176705.1 of Cocos nucifera. Lineage (NCBI taxonomy): Eukaryota > Viridiplantae > Streptophyta > Magnoliopsida > Arecales > Arecaceae > Cocos > Cocos nucifera. Next base: position 1,905,482 of record QRFJ01000017.1, read on the forward strand.
GGGCCTAGCCAGTGGGGCTGATCACTAGTAGCACGCCGATGGTTTGGATATTTTTCGTTAAGGACTAATATTTTTGCCTTATCACGGAGCGAATTATGGTCGTGTGAACTAGAGCTAGTTCTCTTATGGGCCTAGCCAGTGGGGCTGATCATTGGCAGCACGTCAATGATTCGGATGTTCTTCGTTCAGGGGCTAGTTTCTCTTGGATTTTGTCACAGGGCTAATTGTGGCCGTAGTCATCGAGGACTAAGAGAAAATTTTTTTTCTAATGAGCATGACAAGATTTTAAATTAAAAATATTTTGATATATATTATTACTTAATTATTATATTTAAGATCGCTCAGGAGAGATCTTATCTCTAGCCGAGGTTGTCTCGATCGCTCGAAAGAGATCTTATCTCTGATCGAGATTATCCACAGTCGCTTGAGAGAGATCTTATCTCTGGTCGAGGTTGTCCACGGTCGCTCGAAAGAGATCTTATCTCTAGCCAAGGTTGATGTGATTGCTCGAAAGAGATCTTATCTTTGGCCAAGGTTGTTGCTCGGAAGAGATCTTATCTCTGGCCGAGGTTGCTCGATCGCTCGGGAGAGATCTTATCTCTAGCCGAGGTTGTCGCTCGAGAGAGATCATATCTCTAGTCGAGGTTGGCTCGATCATTTGAGAGAGATCCTATCTCTAGTCGAGGTTGTCGCTCGGAAGAGATCTTATCTCTAGCCGAGGTTGTCGCTCGAAAGAGATCATATCTCTAGCCGAGGTTGGCTCGGTCGCTCGGAAGAGATCTTATCTCTAGCCGAGGTAGATGCGGTCGCTTGAAAAAGATCTTATCTCTAGCCGAGGTTGGTTTGGTCGCTCGAGAGAGATTTTATCTCTAGCCGAGGTTGTCACTCGAGAGAGATCTTATCTCTGGCCGAGGTTGGCTCAGTCGCTCGAAAGAGATCTTATCTCTAGTCGAGGTTGACTCGATCGCTCGGAAGAGATCTTATCTCTAGCCGAGGTTGTCGTTTGGGAGAAGATCTTATCTCCTCTAGTTCGAGGTTGTCGCTCGGGAGAGATCTTATCTCTGGCCAAGGTTGGCTTGGTCGCTCGGAAGAGATCTTATCTCTAGTCAAGGTTGTCGCTTGAGAGAGATCTTATCTCTAGCCGAGATTGTCTCGGTCGTTTGGGAGAGATCTTATCTCTAGCCGAGGTTGAAGGTTTTTGATCTGCCCGTGTTAGGATGAGGTTCTCCTCCTGTTCCTAACATGGTGACTATTAACTGCTTCTTTTCCTGTCATCACATAGTTTTCGCGCCTAGAAACAATATTATTGAAAGAGAAGAATTTTATTGAAAGGAGGTTACTGGTAGTGCATTTTTGAATTCTTTGAGTTTTAGGGTCGTGGTAGTATTGTTCCTCCGCTTTTCTTTAGACGGATGACCTTTTCTATCTCATGCTGGCCTTCTCAATTTGGAGCATGCTTCTCTTGGCTCTGACGTTGGGAGGTGACGAATCGTCGATGTACCAAGCTCCTCTCCAGGGTAGCATTAATGACGCCGTGAAGCGGCCGACCTTGTCATTTTTGATTACGGCTGCACCCTTGGCCGATCTTCTCCTGCTTCAGACTGGCATCGAAGGAATTTACCCAACTACCTCTTTCTGATGAGCTCCTCAATTTTCATCTCGGAGCTGAATGCATTCCTCCATGTCGTGGCCGTGATGGTAGAGGCAGTACTTGCTTCGATCGTGCTTATTTGGGGGAGACCGCAGGTTCTGATCTTGGCAGCTGGTTCATAACTTCGATGAGAATTTGAGTTCAAGGAGCATTGAGAGAGGTGTAGTCGTGGAACCATTCGGGAGGAGGACTTTTTCGCGCCCTTCTGTTGGGACTTTCTCGGTGGCGAGCTTGAGGAGTTCGGGCTCGCTTGCGCCCGGAGGGGGTCCGCGAGCATGATCGAACTTCGCTTGCCTCTCCTTTGGTAGTGGGTCCATTATACTCGTCTGCCAGCCGCTCCCTTAAGGCTTTCTCGTCCTTTAACTTGAAGGCTTCTTTCGCGCGGGCATATCCCTCGGCCAGAGCCAATAAATCGATGAAGTTCCTGGGATACTTTTTTTCAGGGAGAACAGCAAGTCATTCTTCTGAAGGCCATCCTTAAGTGCGGCCATTGCAACAGACTGGTTTAGGTCCCGAACTTTCAATGCCGCGGCGTTAAACCGGGTGACGTAAGCCTGGATGAATTCCTCCTGCTTTTGCTTGACGTTCATTAGGAAATCCGAACCTCGGTGCAGACGTCGGCTGCTGACGAAGTGAGCCACGAACTGATGGCTCATCTGGTTAAAAGAGAAGATCGTACTTGACTTCAACGCCGACTACCAATTTCTCACTGCTTTCTTTAAGGTAGATGGGAAGGCTCGACACAGTATGGCGTCTGAAGCACCGTGGATTAGCATCATGGTCCGGAAGGCCTCCAGATGATCAACCGGATCAGAGGTCCCATCATAGCTTTGAAGTTGAGGGAGCTTGAAGTTCGGTAGAATGGGCTCTTGCATAATCTAGAGGAAGAAAGGAGAATCGATGTAGACGTCGGCATGATGAGCCAGGGTGGCATGGTCGAGCTCTTTAATCCGTCGGTCGATCTTTCGCAGTCTGTGATCAAGGGCGTCATCCTGGTTGTAGATCTCGAAGGACTTTCGACTACAAATGGAGAATGTCTCCTCCAGAGAAGAATCATGATCCAAACATGGATCTCTGACTCTCTATTTTCCTATCCAAATGGTGGCGGGTACACTAGCCCAAGTACCCTTCCTTGGGGCCGATTTTCAACATCCGAATGATGAATTTTCTGATGGAGCCATCGTCGGAGGTTGCTGCATGGCCCGCATCGCATCCGTGAGGCCACGAATCTATCGGACAAGCAGGTCGAACTACTATACATCCACCATGGGTATAGATGAAACTTGAGTTGCCGAGGCTGAAATAGGAGCAGACAGATCTGGATGGGATCGAACCGTGGAGGCCATCGATCGTCGAGTCAAGGCTTTCCTAGGAGGCATTTTCTTCTTTGGAAAAGAACTCTAAGAAGAGAGATCTCCGAAGAGGAAAGAGAGAAATCTGTCGCCGAGCATTCCTTTAAGAATAAGGGAACCTCGGAGGTCAGGCCTTTTCTCTAGCATCAATCTGTTGACATAGAATCTGATTATCATCGGAATCAGCTAGAGCGAAGGTGGACGAGGTCGCCGTCGAGGCCTGCAAAATAAAGTCCCATCCGGAGTCGGTGGGGGTGGCTCCAGTAGGACCCTCCGACGATCAAGTCAACTCTGGCCAACAGAAATGGAGTGCTCAAAATGAGTTTCATAGAGCTTAAAGAAGAAGAGGAGAGCTTAGAGCTTAGAGATCAGAGGTTAGAGTTAGCGTATCAGGAGGGTCCTTTTTATAGGCGGAGCTTGATGGTGACAGCTATAGCCGCATGTTGATGGGCCACTCGAGGTCCGATGGAGTCAGTCCCATGGGAAGGCACCATCTGCAGCGAGTTGATGGTGACAGCCATCGCCGCCTGATAGCGGATCGCTGTCGCTTGCAACGGACTGATGGTGATGGCTATAGCTATTTTGATACTGAGCCGCTCGAGGTCGAATGAAGGGTTGAAGGACTTTGATGTGTACCCATTTCAAAGAAGTTCGGACTTCTGAAGAAGAAGCTCAAAAGGAGTTTGGCGTTCGTAGGCGTCTGGCTGGAGGTGTGCGGCTAAGGCTCGATCGCTGGAGAGTTCGGTAGGAGCTCGGCCGGCTGAAGGGGGTATCTGGAAAGAGTCTGGCTCCTAAAGAAGTCCGATCGAAGGATGTCTGGGATGAGTCCAGCTCCCAAAGAAGTCCGATCGAAAGAAAAGCTTGGAGGAAGTTCGGCTCTTGCAGGCGTCTGGCTGGAAGGGCGCGGAGAGAGTTCAGCTCTTGTGGGAGTCCGACTGAAGCTCGGCCACTGAGAAGTTTCGCTAAAGCCCGACCACTGGGAGTCCAAGAAGCCCGACCACTGGGAGTCCAAGGAGCTCGACCACTAAGTAGTTCGGTCGGCTGAAGGGGTTCGAAGGAGCTCGACTGCTATGCAGTTAGGCCGGCTAAAGGGGTTCGAAGGAGCTCGACCGCTGGGAGTCCAAGGAGCTCGGCTGCTAAGCAGTTCGACCGGCTGAAGGGGTTCAAAGGAGCTCGGCCGCTATGCATTTAGGTCGACTGAAGGGGTTCGAAGGAGCTCAGCCACTGAGAGTCCAAGGAGCTCGATCGTTGGGAGTTTGGCCGGCTGCAGGGATTCGATTCGATCGCTGAGAGTCCGAAGGAGATTGACCGCTGAGGGATTCGACTGACTGAAGGGGTACGGCTAAGATCCATCCGCTGAAGCTCTTCCGCGGCTACTGATTGCATTAGGACTGAGAATCGAACTGAACTTTGGCAGGAGCGGGGTTTATCCCCAACACATAGGTATTATCAAAGTTGAGACTGCACATACTTGTGTTTTATTTGATCCCAGGGTTGCTCATTCATTTGTTTCAATCGAATTTGCTAAAAAGATTTGTCTTAAGCTTGTGCTCTTGGAAGATGAGATGTGTGTATCTACTTCGAGTGAGTGTGTCATTGTAGTAGATATATTTTGCCCCTCTTGTATTGTGAGCATTGAAGATCATGATCTTGCATCTGATCTGATGGTTCTAGAGATGAGAGATTTTGATGTAATCCTAGGGATGAATTGGCTTGCTTCATATCATGTCACGGTAGATTGCTTTAGGAAGAGAGTGACCATTCAGATTCTAAGATAGGCACCACTCAGTTTTTCTGACAAAGGAATGAATGCCCCTATAAAAATTATATCAGTCATGCAGGCTTACAAAATGTTAAGAAAGGATTGTATGGGATATTTGGTCAGTATTGTAGATATTCAAAAGGAGGAGATCAAGATAGAAAATATATCTATAGTAAGAGAATTTTTTGATGTTTTTCCAAAAGATCTTCCAGGATTACCTCTTGATAGAGAGAGAGAATTTTTAATTGATTTGACACCCAATGCTAGACCTATCTCTAAAGCCCCCTATCGTATGGCACCAGCTGAGTTAAAAGAGCTCAAGGAGCAACTCCAAGAACTTTTTGATAAAGGCTTTATCAGGCCTAGTGTCTCTCCATGGGGTGCTCCGATATTTTTTGTTAAAAAGAAGGATGAAAGTATGAGACTGTGCATTGACTACCGAAAGTTGAATAAGTTGATCATTCGGAATAAGTACCCTCTACCAAGGATAGATGATCTTTTTGATTAGCTTTCAGGGTGCTCAGATATTTTCAAAAATTGATCTTCGATCTAGATATCACCAATTAAAAATTAAGATGGATGATATATCTAAAATAGCTTTCCGAACTTAATACGGACATTACGAATTCTTGGTTATGCCTTTTGGAGTAATGAATGCTCCTGCAGCCTTTATGGACATGATGAATAGAGTGTTCAAGCCTTATTTGGATCAGTATATGGTAGTATTTATTGATGACATTTTGGTATATTCTAAGAGTCCAGAAGGTCATGAAAGACATTTGAGGATAGTATTACAAACACTAAGGGAGCAGAAGCTATATGCAAAGTTAAAGGAATGTCAGTTTTGATTATGTTGGGCATAAACCCCGCTCCCGCCGAAGTCCAATTCGATGCCTAGCCTAACGCAATCGATAGCCACAAAAGAGCTTCAGCGGATAGATCTTAGCCGAACTCCTTCATTCGATCGAACTCCTTAGTGGCTGAGCTTCAGTCGAACTTCCGCGAGAGCCAAACTCTTTTCGTGCTCTTCCAAGCCAGACGCCTGCGGGAGCCAAACTCCCTCCATGTTTCTCCTTCGATCGAACTTCTTTAGGAGTCGGACTCCTTTCAGACATCTCCTTCGATCGGTCAGACTCCTCAGTGGTCGAGCTCCTTCTGAACTCTCCAGCGATCGAGCCTTAACCGCACTCCTTCAGTCAGATGCCTGCGAGAGCTGAACTTCCTCCACACTCCTCCGACCGAACTCCTTCTGAGCTTTTCCTTGGTCGAACTCCTCTAGAAGTCCGAACTTCTCTGAAATTGATACATACCGAAGTCTACCGATCAATGCCTGCTTTCTCAAAACCATGGCTATTAAATCTGGATGAACTGTCGCCATCAGTCTGCCACAGACGATGCGATCGGATGACATGGCCACTGGCGACACCACTCGCTCCGTAGCCAGTCCCGTGCGGCCCACGATCCATTAGTATGACTGTCACTATCCGCCTGTCGATGCCTTCCTCTCCGTATCAAACTCCATGCGGCTTCGAGCGGCCCACGGTCGGACGATATGGCCATCACCATCAATCAAGCTTCGTCTATAAAAAGGACCCTCCAGATATGCTAACTCTAAGCTCTAAGCTCTCCTCTCCTTCTCTAAGCTCTGTGGAACTCATTTCGAGCACTCCATTTCTGTTGGCCAGAGCTGACTTGATCGTTGGAGGATCCTGCCAAAGCCACCCCCATCGGCTCTGGACGAGACTTTATTTTGTAGGTCCCCGACGGCGACCTCGTCACCTTCGCTCCAACTCGATCCGACGACGATCAGTTTCTGCACCAACAGGTTAGAAAGTATTTTCTTTCTCGAACACATAATTTCTAAAGAAGGTATATCGGTGGATCCAATGAAGGTAGAGGCGATTATGAACTGAAAATAATCTACTAGTATAATAGAAGTTCACAGTTTTCTTGGATTAGCCAGATATTATAGGAGATTTGTGGAAGGATTCTCTTGCATAGCATTGCCTTTGACCCAGTTGACTCATAAAGGAATAAAATTGAATAGACAGAAGAATATAAAAAGAATTTTCAGAAACTAAAAAGATGTTTAGTATTAGCTTCTATCCTTATCCTACCATCTGAGAAAGGAGGGTTTACTATTTTTAGTGATGCCTCCCAAAAAGGTTTAGGATGTGTTCTTATGCAAAATGGAAAAGATGGTAGCTTATGCATCAAGACAACTTAAACCATATGAACAAAACTATCCAACTCATGATTTAGAGCTGGCAGTAGTAGTCTTTGCTCTAAAAATATGAAGGTACTATTTGTATGGAGTATTATATAAAATTTTTATAGATCATAAAAGCCTCAAGTATATCTTCACCCAAAAGTAGCTGAATTTAAGACAAAGGTGATGGTTAGAGCTGATCAAGGATTATGATCTGACCATAAATTACCATCCGAGAAAAGCAAATGTAGTGGCAGATGCTTTAAGTAGAAAGTCAGTGGATGGTATAGCAATGCTGATCACTTTTCAGAGGCATATTTTATAGAATCTAGAAAGATTGAATGTTGAGGTATGGCCGTATAAATCTGAAGCCCTACTCACTGCACTTAGGGTGCAACCCATCTTGATTAATAGAATCAAAGTATCACAGATTGATGATTTGGGACTTCAAAAGATCAAAGATCAAATACAATCTAATGTGATATCTGAATTTAGAATTCATGAGGATGGAATCTTAAGATTTGGCAATAGATTATGTGTTTCAAATAATGCAAAATTAAAAAAAAAAATTATGATGGAAGCTCATAACTCTGTAGATACAGTATATCCTGGAAGTACAAAAATATATAGAGATTTTAAAAAAAATTTTTGGTGGAGTGGTATGAAAAAAAAAAAGCTCAATATGTAGCTCAATGTTTAACTTATCAACGGATGAAAGCTGAGCATCAAAAATCTGTAGGACCACTGCAATCCCTTGAAATACTAGTTTGAAAATCGGAGCACATAATAATGGATTTTATTACAGGATTGCCAAGAACTCTATGAGGGTATGATGCTATTTGAGTAATTGTGGACCGATTGACCAAGTCAGCATATTTTCTATCCATTAAAGTCATATTTTCTTTGGAAAGGCTAGCTAAGTTGTACATAGAAGAAATTATGAGATTGCACGGAACTCCAGTATCCATTGTGTCAGACCGAGATACGAGATTTATTTTTTAATTCTGGAAAAGCTTACATCAGGCCATGAAAACTAAGTTGGAGTTTAGTATAGCTTTTCATCCTCAAATAGATGGACAATCAGAAAGAATAATTCAAACTTTAGAAGATATGTTAAGAGCTATGTAATAGATTTAAAGGGATCTTAGGATGAACATTTATCATTGGTGGAGTTCGCCTATAACAACAGTTATCAAGCTAGCATCCAGATGGCTCCCTTTGAATCTCTGTATGGAAGAAGATGTAGGACTCCTATATGTTGGGATGATGTCAGTGAGAGAAGACTGTTGGGATCAGAAATTATTTAACAAATAGTAGATAAAATTTAGCATATCAGAAAGCAGATTCTTTCAGCTTAAAACCGACAGAAGAGTTATGCTGATAATAGAAGGAGAGAACTAGAATTTTAAGTGGAAGATCACGTATTCATCAAAATATCTCCCATAAAAGGAGTGATGAGATTTGGAGTTCATGAAAAGCTAAGCCCTAGATATGTGGGTCTCTTTAAGATCTTGAAAAGAGTTAGAATGGTTGCCTACCGTCTAGTCTTATCACCCTCTCTTATCGAAGTACACAATATTTTTCATATTTCTATGTTAAGAAAATATGTACCAGATCCTAGCTATGTGGCGGAGTTCGGACCACTTCAACTTAGAGAAGATTTATCTTATGAGGAGCAGTCAATACGGGTCGTGGATAGAAAAGATTAAATTTTGAGACGACGTATTATTTCTTATGTTAAAGTTCAATGGAGCAACCATACAGAACGAGAAGCTACCTAAGAATTGGAAGAAGAGATGCGAGCCAAATACCCCCATCTGCTTCTCGATCCAGGTATGTCAAATTTCGAGGACGAAATTTTTATTAAGAGGAGGAGAATGTGAGAACCAATCCATAAAAAAATAAAAAAATAAAAAATAAAAAATAAAAATAGAGCCGGCATCTAATGCCGACTTCATCAAAAAAAAATGAAGTAGACTCCTTGGAGACTTCTTCTTCCTCCCGACCAACTCCTAAATGAAGTTAGAATCCACTTTGGGGAGGAGTGAAACTCCTCCCCTCCAACTCTATATTAAGGATCGAAGCCTTCTTTCTCTCTTCCAAAAATAAAATAAAATAAAATAAAATAAACCCTAAATTTCTTCCTAGAATCCTCATGAAGAAATCCCAAATCCTAAATCGTTGATCCCTTCCTAGAAACCCTGATCCCAATTATAAAATCCTAGATTATCTGTGCATAGGATTTTGGATGGAAGAATATGGGTTTTGGCTGCCAGTTGCCACTGCCGCCGCCACCATCATAGGTATTCCTTTTCCTTCCCCTTCTTTTCTTTCCATCGTCGTGCCATTTTCCTCCATTGGCCCTTTTCTTCTCCGACCGCTCGATGATGCTTGAGAAAGAGGACCGGAGGTTTCAGTCTCAAGGAAAATAGAAGAAAGAAAATAAGAAAAGAAGAAAGAAGCAAATGGGAAGAAAAGAGAAAGAGAAAGGAAAAAGAGAAAGAAGAGGAATCGGGAGAGAAAGGAAGGAAAAGAGAAAAAGAAAGGAAAAAGAGAAAGAAGAGGAATCGGAAGAAAAAGGAAGGAAAAGAGAGAGAGAGAGAAAGAAAGAGAGATAGAGAATTTAGTTGGTTTTGGGTATTTTGTTTGGGTTGAACCTAATTCAATTGAATTTGGACCAAATAAATCTAAATTAGAAATTTATTTAGATTGGATCCAGATTAGATTATGAAATTTATTAGTTATTTTATTTTTTTTAAAATTAAAAAAAATTAATTAAATTATTGAAAATGCTAGAGCTTTCGATGTCGGAAGAGCATTGGATCTAGAGATCAGATTAAGAAGATCATAAAATTTTAGATCTGATCAACAAGTAAGTTTTCTTTTATCTCTGGATTATTTTTATGTATATGTATATATTTTAAAATTAGATTCTTATATATAAATAATTAAAAATTATTAAATTTTAAAATTATAAATTTACTAATGAAAATTGATTTGAAAAAAATCAGATCAAGCATGATATCATTATTATATGTTATAATTTTGAAAGAGAAGGTTTCTTGAAAATTGCATGGCCTTTTCTTAAAATTACATGGTATTTAAAAAAAAAAATTATATCTGTCCATCGATACATGAAATTTTGAATGAAAATTACTTTCATTGCTCTTTAAAATATATGAAAATTGGGTTGATACTATAATAAAAATAAATATTTTTATTTTTATTTTTATTTATTTATGAAAAATGGTTGAAATAAAAGCATGAAAAAAACTCTCTAGTTAGACTATGATTTGGGTCTAGCCAATGGGATTGATCATTGGCCACACGTTAGAAACATGTTTCTCTTAGACCTAGCCAGTTGGGGCTGATCGCTGGCAGAGTTAGTTCTTATGGGCCTAGTCAGTGGAGCTGATCACTGGTAGCACGCTGACGGTTTGGATGTTTTTCATTTAGGACTAATCTCTTTGCCTTGTCATGGGGCGAATCGTGGCCATGTGAACTAGAGTTAGTTTCCTTATGGGCCTAGCTAGTGGGGTTGATCACTGGTAACATGTCGACGATTCGGATGTTCTTCATTTAGAGGCTAGTTTTTTTTGGGTCTTGTCATGGGGCTAATTGTGGTCGTAGTCATCGAGGACTAAGAGAGAATTTTTTTTCTAATAGGCATGACAAGATTTTAAATTAAAGATATCTTGATATATATTATTATTTAATTATTATATTTAGAAAAATATTTATACTTGATCCTTTAGAGATGATTGGTAAACTTACTGAACCCATAAAGCTCACACCCTTTTTTTGTTTTTATTTTTCAGATTCAAAAGATCCTGCTGGACTGGGAACCGATCAGTGAGGAGCTTAGGACTTAGGCAGATTATTTTTAGTTTATTTTCTTTCAAACAGAATTATTTCATAATTATTATTTTAAATTTTTATTTGGTTGGTTAACAATATTGAAGATATTATTATTAGTTTTATTCTTATTTAATATTAGAAAAATTATTTTTACCACTGCCTAAGTTGAATTATGATAATTAATTATTTAGTGAAAGATGGGCCTTGTATATTCGAAGCAATTAAATTCTAAAAGTGTTTGGCCATCTGTCGGATGTCCGATTTGAGTTATTAGATCGAGGTATGCCACTAATATTGAAAGAGATTTGATACACATATTAGACAACTATAATTCTTTAGTTCAAGTTTTCCCAAGGGTACATAATAGATTCTAAAAATCTGGTATTACTAAACTTAGACTTTGACTTCTGACGTGTAGGAATATCGATACAATATAATATAATAGTCTTTCATGTTTTGTGGTTACTGCTTTGAATATTGATGATTTTGATGTGCATTCTTTTAGTTGTGATATTATTGCCGAGTATCAAACTAATAGTTTACGATGTATTAGTGAATTGTATTTCAGTTCTATAGTAATATAGTATTCACTATTTTTTTCATATGGTGAAGATGTCTTTAGTATTAGTATTAAAAGAAGAAATGCCACTGGAAAGCATCAAGAAAACTGTCAAAATATAAGTATAAGAGAATTTTATTCTCATAGATTGCAATATTAAGTATCTGAAGATCATATGCTATTATTGGTTGGCAAACTATTTCAATAATATATTGTTGATTGTTATATTTATATTGAAAAGAACCGTCTTTGTTGGGTCAACTTGATTAGAGCTATATTATGGGTTGAAAATCTTAGAGGTGATATTAAAGCTTCATTAATTGATAAACATATTGTATTATCCTCCTTATTTATTGATAGTCATCAATATTCTATACAAAATTATCGAGATGCTATAGCAATTCTTTTTATCATTGGACAGATTATACTGATCTATTTATCATATTTACATGCAATCCCACATAGTATAAAATTTGTTAATTTTTGCAAAAAATGTCATGCTAGCAACCTTTTGAATGTCCTAATATTATTTCACAGGTCTTCAAAATAAAATTAGATAAGCTTCTTCATGATTTAATGCACGAGCAAGTATTTAAGAGAGCTAAAACAAAATTATTTTATTTCCTTTTTTTCTTATTAATTTTTCATTATATCTTCTCCATTTTTGAAGCTAAAGGATTCCATTTTGTTATATTGGCACATGAATGATATTTTCTTTACATGACAATGATTGCAAAGCTATTATAATAGAATTAGCAGTTATTGTATGATATGTTTCATTGTTCATTTGACTAAATCAGTATCTTTAAAATTCAAATCCTCGTGTTAGCTTAGAAATTAATTTGTTCTACAAAATAATCCATAATCAAATAGTGACATTATTTTCTCATAGTCCTTCATCTTTTTTGTTATAATAGCTAATAGAGACCGGTTAGCCATGACCATAACAGCTTCACTATTTTATTCCCAAATATTCCAATGCAAGACTACATTTTGCAAGTAACTTCTTGAAGAAAAATAACGATTGTTTGTTCTATTTATGAATTGTCACAATATATAATGACTTCATAGGGGATTCCTTGTTGCAAGATATTGGTGTTACTGAAATCAGAAATCTTCCTTCCTAATCACTTTCTAGTTTCTACCAAAAAAAATTACCTAATTACTAAAAACACTATTCAGCTGTGATGAAGAAAGAAGTAGAGGTAAGCTTACTAGGGGGTCATAGATCCGATTTTTATATGACATCCAAGGGCCAATGAAGCAGGTAGAGCCATGGGCATTTTATCCTGGCTTGTGGCGAGTTAAAGCCCTGCATGGGGGGTCCGCATACATGACAAGCAGTGTACATCTAGCTTCAAGTAATCCCATGTAATGACAATCTAAATCATCCCCTATGAGGATATATGATCTATGAAGGCTTCCAATGATTACTTTGCATTAGCTTAGCACTCAGTTTAAATCTAACATAATTATGTATAGTTCTAGATTATGGCCTATTTTGGGTTAGCTGCAAGTGGGACATCTCATTTTGGATCACTATTAATCAGCAAGATTTACATAATTTTAATAGTAAATTAGTCATGGTGGTTAAACCTTTCCGTACATGAAATAATAATAATAATTATAATAATTAGCAAAAAGATACGGTATTTGTGGTTGGCTACTAGCAGCAATGACCAAAACCTAATCCAAAAACTATTTCCGGTTTACAAGTCAAATCAAGCCCCTAGCTCAGCTATTGAGTCTAGCTTTAGTAAAACATGCAATCAAGTGACAAGGTTATGATCAGATGACTACGTCTCTAATCTTTTAGTAAATACATGCAATCATGACAGACTCAGGACCATCCCAAAAGCCTTTCAACATTCCCCAATAACTTGTTCTTGACGGGCTGGATTTTTTCTTCCAGACATCATGTCATTGGATCATAAAATAATTATATAGATATTAAAAAAAATTTAAAAAAAAAAAAAAAAACTTTAAGATCTATACAAGCTGTGATGGAAAGATTGATATTGACATAGAAGATCAACCATTTTTTTCGTGTGAAAGGAACAGCCCGAACCCCCCACCTTGACGTGATAGCAATATGCGAACATGGAATGACAAAAGTAAGAAGAATCCTAGCGCTGTCGGCAATGACCTCGATACGAGTTCCTCGTAACTTTATTCTGTCGAGAAGTCCAAATTCACCTTAATTACGACCATATAAAATTGGATGTCGCTCTGAAGTCATGGGTAAGGGAACGAGGTTTTCCAACGTCTACTTTTCTCTGCATGACGACAAACAGATGCCCTTTATCAACCAAAGAAAAAGAGGAAAAAAAAAATGATGCATACCGTGGCAGAATTTTTTTTTCTTTTTCTTTTTTTTTTTTTTGGAGAGGAACTTGACTCACTTTTTAATCATTAGCATTTAATTTTTAGTTATGCGCATAATTATACGAGATTTTGTACATCTATACTGACATTGCATTCATTTATTGTACAAAGTTATAGTGTCTTTGTACACCATTATACCATATTCCACGTACTCATATTTGTGGGTGCATGGTTATTTGTAATTGTATACGTTTCGGGATGTAGTTATGTACAACTGCTGTGGATCGAGAACTAAAAAAGATTGAAAATGGAGACCGGTGTTAAAATCCCAATCAACATGGACCAGATATTGTAATTTGGTCGATGAAGGGACCAGCCATTGAATAAATATTTCCTTTTCCTTTTTAGACTAATTTAGCGAGAAATTATGTAATTTTTTAAGCAATTAAGACAAGAAAGTAACATTTAATATTATGCTTTTCTACCTCCAAGCTAATGTAAAAGCCAAGGCGACTCTTGGTACTCTTGCTTGGCCCATATCCTTGTTCAAGGCCAATGTACTGCACAGACCTCCATCGCTGTAATCCACTTTTTAATTTATTAATATACTCACCTTTGACAAAACCTTCCAAATCTCCTACTTCTTGGATACATGGGGCCCGCATGGGATAGGCCTCAGTGGAGTTTAAAATCCATGGAGTCTCTCCTACGATAATGGACCACTTGGAGACCTTTCCCTTCTTGTTCTTGCTTCTGTTTTGTGTTGTTTGTTTTGTTTTAGTATGGTTCTGGCTGTGTATGCTTAATTTATCCATGATGCAGCCTTGTTAATGTCCTCTAACTAATGTTTGCCGTGACTTGGTCTCTACTTCACTTTATTGGGTCACCAACCTCTCCATCATGGTGTCTTTTTTTGAAATGCCCTCTCCACTATAGTGTCGAAAGGTCCTGCAAGCTACTTTTGCTATCACTGTGGCCTCAACTTCAATTTATTGGTTCACCAACCTCTCCCCCATGGCTCTCACCACCATTGCTTTGCTCTTCATTTCTTCGACCACCTGTCTTCTGTCCTCACATTGACTATATCCACCCTAAGCCTGCTAAATGTGCTAATATTTTTTGTACGCTACATTCCCTGGTGTATATTGTTCCCTTCCTTTCTGCATGTTCTCAGGAGCAATGGATTTAATTTACAAAGCCAAATAATTCACTGGGCTATGGTGGAGGACAGTAGCTTAGCACCTAACTTCATTGTTTTTAATTTACGTTACTTTGGGAGACAATAAAAGCCATCATTGTTTAGCTTAGAATCCCTAACATACACCAGAAAAAAGGTCGTGTGAATTGATCGTTAACTGAGTGGTCGGTCATGCCTTATGGAACACATGCACCCTCTCGAGCTGACGATGAGATGGGCCTCGGACCTAAAATACATTCATTTTTAGTCGGGCTTCGAGCCAGACATATTTGTTTCCACGATCAGCTCTACTCCGGAGTAGGCAAAGTTAGGACATACTACATGGTTTAAAATGGCAGAATCATTTATAGAGCCCTTCCATCTAGTAGAGGCATACATGAAATAAAAATCAGGATGGACCACCACTGGCATTGTCTAATTAGATCTTTTCCAACCATGGTACAGAGTGACCTTATCAACAAGCATCATTGCCTCCATGTGTAGGATACGATAATCTCATGCAACCGTGGGGCCATCATGTCAAAGTACTACCATCTATGGATGAAAAATTCATGTAAATTAAAGCAAATTAATGGAATGCTCATTTTAACTTGTACTATCGGTAAAAATAAGGATTTGCTTCAATCTTCGAATGTACTTGGTGCCGAGCGGGGAATAATAAATTGCACGTTGCAATTGCTAAAACATAAAATTCTCGCAAAGAGTATCAGTGTTGTATTATAATTATTGAAAAATCCATTGCACATTAGAATACCTAGGGGAAAATATCTACTTAACAAAGAGAACATTGAAAACGATCTATAACAATTTGCAATTATTGTATGAACTTGTGTTTATATATATTTAATCTCATATTGGCAACACACTAAATAGATCTTGGATATCTATATAGAATCAAGAAACTCAAATATACCTTCTAGCTAATCTTTTTTCATGAAATCTCTATTGTTATATATGGATGATATTAGAGTAGATCCGGTCTATTATCTATGTAGACTAAAAAATACTACAGCATAAACTCATATGCTAATGTGGTATTTATTATAAGATTTGCATTAGTTATAAATGAATTTGGATCTATAATCTGGCGAGGATGCTACAGCTTAAATGAAGAGATTATGTGAGGACTCAGCTTAAACATCACGTTTGAGAAAAATGATGAATAGTAGGTGAGTTATCAGAAAGGAGTTATACTCTATACTTATTGTTGCTTGTGAATATTTCTTGTGAAAGACATAGACTGATTTTGAGTTTGTTAACATTAATGTAGAAATAAAAACTAAAATCTTAAAGAAAGTCACAAAATGATGCTTAATAATAAGGGCCTGATATGCGATGCTCATAAAAAGTTAATCCACCATACAAGGCTCTCATCACCATAGGGTTTTCTCGGGTTACTTGTAAACAGTCTTATCATCATTTTCAGAAAGTTTCTCAATTTTGAATCTATGACACCGAGGTCACAATGAAACAATCTTAACGTCACACCAAGCCAATTCCTCAAGCATGCCATACTCTTTTTCCCCTAAAAATAGAAAATAATAACATGGCAAGGTATATGGTATAGACTCATAGAAGAGAAACTAGTTGTGCACTGTATGGATTTCTTAAAATCTCTGAAAGATACATTCTCTCCGTGACATGCTATGCTCTAAGTCTCACAAAAAAAAATCCCTTTCTTGAAGGGAGTTACTTCACTCAGCAAGCATTTGTTTTTCATTTGGACTCTAGTTTGGAAGAGAACTCTAAGCGCATTTCCATGAGCTACACCTTAAAATGTCTGGATATTGCTATGGTTTTATAAGAAGAATGCAAATCACTGAGTTTTTGAACCGTCTCACAAGCAGTTCATGCCATGATGCTGACATGATGTTCCTGCTTTCCAGTCACCAAGAAATGAGATCCCTGGTCCAACACCTTTGTACCATCTACGTTGGTTCGACTGAGATGCTTGCATGGGCTCACAACAAATTTGACATCAGCTCTTTCCCCAGCCTTCAGGTGCACGCTTTGGAATCCTATCAATTGTTTCATAGGTCTCCCATGCAGGACGCTAGGCCAGCGCAGGAAAAGCAACACTGGATGCTTTCCATCCATTGGTCCATGATTCTTAACTCCAACAACTGTGGAGAATTTGAGCTTCTTGCATGCTTCAGAGCCCATCTTTGTTATGTCATAACTTAAAGAGTCTGACATCTTGAAAGCATCAAGACTGATTGATTTGTTCATGTAGATCGTGTTCTCAGATTCAGCACTAAATTCATAAGAATAATTGGAGTAGCTGAGGCCGTAGCCAAATTCGAACACAGGTTTGCCGGTGTAGAATCGATAGGTGCGGCCTGGGTATCCAGAGGCAGGGTCAGCTCTCATCCTCATGTCGGTCATGGCAACACTCGTAAATGATTGTGGATACCAAGTGACTGGCAATTTCCCCCCTGCATCAGAACATTAAACCAGATCACTTAACATAGAGGTTTCTAATCTTCTATCTAGTTTAATTCATCCAAAAATATTTAAAAGCCTAAAATGTTTGGATCGTTAGAAACATTGGTGGAGTTTAAATGTAATCTTAGAAAAGCCATTAAAGCTTTAAAATAAATGCTTTGTTTCAGCAAGCTATAATATTTTCTTCTTCTTTTTTTTAAATTTATTGATATATCAGCAAAGATGCTTCACCTTCTGCTTAGCTTATGATGCATTCAAAGCATCCCATGGCAAGCATTCTTCCAAGTGGCTTTAACATAAAATTGAAAATTTAAAAAAAAAGAAAGAAAGAAACTAACTCCTCAATTCTAGCTAACCAGTCAGCAATTTTTTAGATTCACACCCTGCTATCAAATTTTCCAAATATAATCTCGTACATAATGAATTCCACATACCGTCATCAAAAAAGAGGACTCTCATCTTAATTCTATGTTCTGAACAGAGGTAACGGGTGGATACTCTCAAGAATTTAATCATGAAGTTCTTGTGGTATAGCTATGATTACTAAGATTAAGGGATAGAGTAAGCAAAGGAGAAACTAGAAAGTCTCACCTGGGTTATGTTCTCCAAAAATAACCTGTGCAATAGCCAGTCCACCAGCCTCACCAGGATAACCAGCCCACAAGATGCTTCCAATTTTCTCTTCGTACTTGGCAAATGTGATATCTACCGGACCTCCACATAACAGCACCAAGATCACAGGCCTCTTCGCTGCTCTTGCCACACTGGTGATGAGGCTTTGCTGCATTCCAGGGAGAACCAAGTCCACTCTATCAAGCCCCTCCCTCTCCTGATCTTGATCCAACCCCATGAACATAACCACATAGTCTACTGAGCTTGCCAATTGGACTGCTTCATTGATGGAACTTGGATTGCAAGCAGCAGTGTCACACCCAGATAAGTATCTGGTGTCCTTAACATAGCTCTGCAGTACCTGAAGTGGAGTGATATATTTGCATGGAGGCCCGGCATAGTTAGCAATAAGTTTCATAACACTGTTCGCATTCGGGCCAATCACGCCAAGGGATGTAACTTCTGATCTAGACAAAGGAAGGGTGTTGACAGAGTTCTTCAACAGAACGATGCCATCTCTGGCTGCTTCCAGGGCCAAGTCCTGATGCTCTTGTTTGCAGACTTGGCTTGGAGCTATATTGCTGTAGAGTTGGTATGCTGGACTTCCATTGAAGAGCCCCAGCCTCATTCTGGTGGAGAACAGGTTGCGGAGAGCTCGGTCTATGTCCTCTTTAGATAGTTTTCCTTGTTGGACAGCAGACATGGCATATGTTTGCACGTAGTTGCCACAGTCCAAATCCAATCCTGAAAATTTTTGAAGTTTTGAATTGTTGAGTGAGCAACCCATTACGTTAATGACTTGCAGAAAGTTTTCAATGTAAATGAATTGCAAATAAATATGAGGTCGTTCATAGGGAAAGCAGTGAATAACTGAGAAAATACTCTCATAGACCTGGTCATTTCGAGGTAAACAAGTAATGTTTGACATGATCATTTGTTGCCAAAACAATCATTGTCTAATTTACCACCCTGGCCACAAGAATATGGTTACTTTCACCGATTCAGCGTTATGGATTCTTTCCTTTGTCCTGTACTAGTGTGAGAACATTGTGTTGTTTTATGGCCGTGTACTTAGTTACTGAAACTTATGATGCATGCTTATACCTCCACTATTAAAGCTTTATAAGTCCCTGTTCTTAAACCATAAATATGAATATATATATATATGTATGTATGTATGTATGTATAATCTAAATGTATGGATTGATTTGAAGGAGCTGAGAAGATTTTTTTAGAAAATCATTGATTGAATTCGTC
Source organism: Cocos nucifera (assembly GCA_006176705.1). Taxonomy (NCBI): domain Eukaryota; kingdom Viridiplantae; phylum Streptophyta; class Magnoliopsida; order Arecales; family Arecaceae; genus Cocos; species Cocos nucifera. The sequence goes on from QRFJ01000017.1 coordinate 1,924,710, forward strand.
TGCTATATGCTCTAAGTAGACTGTTTTTCAATTTACTTTGGTGTGGTGCAAAAAACAAGAATAAAATAAGATATTTTCAAATCCAAAAGCTGATCTTGCTTTTAAGGAGCTGCGAATATTTCTTCGATTGAATTTGGCTGGTATAAGCTCTAATAAGACAAAACTTTTGTCACATTTTATTGTAATTCGGCTTACTTGGCTGTCAACCTTCAGATATCAGGAGTGGTAGATATTTAAAGCAGAATAAGCTTCTAAACACTTCATACCAGCTTTGAGAGCATCTCCAACTGCATCTTCTGGCGTTTTAGCATAGACATGAGCGCCACGGATGGTGGCAACCGCATCACAGTCGGAGGCAATGTATCTGATCCCAAAAAAAGAAGGAATTTTTAGTAGCAGGTAACTGGTGTTGTGATGATGTCAATAAGAACAATAGACAGGAAGATCCAACATGCCAACCAGCCTTAGATCAGCTGGCAGCCGCACTGTCCTTTGTGGGAAAGAATATTCTCAACCCCACAACAATGGAGTCATGAGTGGATGATTCAGTCCCATCCCAAGAATATAATCACATGCTACTTTAAAGGATACCCTTGTTTCCCAGACAAACAAAAAGCTACTTTATTTTTTATGATATTAAGGTTATATTTAGCTAAGCAGGTAGGTGCAAGGTCCCAATTATTAGGACCTATAAAGAAGACAATTGAGTCGTAGTAATGGACAGCCAGAGGTATAGAGTAATGACCAGCTCAAAGGCCAATTTGCTTTGTGTTTAATATCTTACCCATATAATCCCCAAGAGTCTCTTGCTGTTTTTGACAAGAGATTGGAATCAGCACACGTTGGGACTCCATTGACACTATTGTATGAGCACATGATACAACTGGCTCTACCTTCTTCCACACAGCTTCTGAAAGGAGGCTGGTAAGTGTCCTCCAAATCCTGAGCTGAAACCTGAACACCGAAGAAACTAATCAATGGTGAACTAAATTGTCCTCCAATCACAACAGACCTTACTGCTAGCTACTTACGATTGCATCGAATGTGAATCGAGATTTTCCACCCCAATTATCCATATCATACGCAGTGTAGTGCTTGCAGCAAGCTGAAGCCTTGAGCTCTGCAGAGCTTCCTCCTTTGAAGGAATCACCCTGCATTCCCCTGACAAAAGAGGCTGCATACTTGCTTGCTGTCACCGGGTCCTCGCCGGGAGTCTCCTGGCCTCTTCCCCATCTGGGATCCCTGAATATATTGACGTTTGGCGCCCAGAATGTTAACCCTTGTGCCTGGCCATCGTTGTAGATCGCCCGGGCCTCGGTTCCGATAACCTTGAAATATAACAGTAGAGCATGAGAAAACCAAAAAAGAAAAGGAAGACCCTCACAATGATGATCTTTCTTCATGTTGTGAGAGAGACTACTAGCATCTCCACTTACATAACAATAACACTCATCCTAGTTATAAATTTATCCAACGATTCGAGCCGCCCAAGCTTCGATAACAGTAAACTTCCAATGCAGTAAGAAGACAGAATTACTCACGATCAAATTCTGCTTTGCAAACAAGTTTTGAAATGATTTGATGGTGCCTGCACTTGCTATAGCAGTAACAAGTTTTAAACTGCCCAGGCTTCGACACCACCAAGTTTCAAATTCTTCATAGCGCAAGTATTGATACAATAATATATATACATCTGAAGCAATTATATTCATATTAAGAACTAAAAAACTTCTTTCAATTGTCTCCAAAATTTACAAGACAGAGACCAGTATTGATTACATGCTTTCTTGATTCAACACCATTAATTCAGTCAGTACCTTCAATTCTATAGCAACAACAAATTAACAGCATTAATGATTATATGGTGCATGAAATTCGCTAACAAATTTGTTTACCATACTTTGATTTTGATAGGATTCAGACAATGATGATATCGATCCATCTATAGTAATCGCATTTACTGAAATCATGAGATCAAGAACTACATCAGACCAAACGGTATAAAAAGCGAACCTGCCCGATTTGATACCAAATCTGGGGATTGAAGGATGCTGCAGTGAGTATGACTTGAGGGAAGCTTGTTGCAGTACGAATGGGGCCAGTGAAGTGCATGCCACGGCCCCAATTCGATACCCCATGAAGTGACTCAGACCACCATTCATAGGCCGGCACGCCGAGCCGGGGGATTGAAGGGGCGCTATCACCCAGTTGGGCTATCTTCTCTTCCAAGGTTAAGCGTGAGATGAGATCATCCACTCTTTTGTCAATTGGTGATGTTGTTTCACAAAAGGCAAAAGACTTGGTGGATGGGTTTGAAGCATCGCAAGCAAATGGTGGGTATAATGAAAGGACCAAAGAAGGTAATAGGAGAACATAGAAAAGAAGGAAATGAAACTCTCTAAGAATTCCCATCCTTTAGTTCTAGTGTTGTTGGTGCTATGGAGATATGAGAGGTTGGTGGTAGTTATATAGCAAACGAGGGAGAGTAGAGGGCGAGGGAGGTGGAAGAAGTCACAGAAATACGTTGCTGCACGAGCTACCAAAGGGGCCGGTGAGCGGGTCTCACCACCGGCTCTGCATTAGAATGACAAAAATGCCCATGTGATAAGATATTATGAGGTACTTGGGGTAAGTTTAATGGGGGGTATTTTGGGGATCAGACGGAGCTCTTTCCCTTGTTTTGCGGCGAAGGGGAGAAAAGGTGAACGTTTGGACCACGGCCAATTTGGAATTGTTTGTATGCCCAAGTGGTGCTTCCCGCTATGTTTCAAACTTGACCAGACTGGTCTCACCGACGGTGAGATTAAGTTAGCTCAAGCATATACTTTTTTTTTTTTTCCTACTAAAAGAAAAAAAAAAAATTTCTTATGGATCGGATATGAATCGGATCCTATCATATCAATATTCATATTTATTTTATCTGACGAATACAAATACAGATATAGATATTATTCGGATGTAAAATTCATATCCATATTTGTTTTAAACATATATGGATATAATTTGGATGCTAGAAATATGGACATAATTATAGATCTAACTTAAATAGTTAAACTTTATGACTATAGAATCAAAGATATTACTAAATAGATCATAAATTAAATTAATAATATATTTATATGATTGCATATTTTAAAAAAAATTAATAAGCATCATATTAAATTATATAGGATTACATATAGGTTCGAATATTTAGAAATGGATCGGATAATTATCTATTCATATCCATATTCTTTTTTTTTTATGGATATGAATACGGATACGGATATTAGTTAGATCCTTAAATTTCTATCTATATCCCGATTGATTCGGATATGAAAATGGATTCGAATGGATAATATTCATATTATTTTTACCTCTAACTTCTTAGATAACAAAAAGATTTTTGTTATATTTTTTTGAGATGAAAAAGATAATAAAAAAATCAAAAAGTAATGACCGACTAGTTTTTGAGTTAGAAAAAATAATAAGAAAAAGAATGATTATTAAGGATGCCCAAAGAAATCCGTAATACTATAGTTTTCTAAGAACCCAAGGATCTTTTAAGTTCATTTTAAACAGACTTGCTCTCAAGCTCAAAATAATTTTTTTTAAATCAAAATTGGATAAGCTTCGACATGCATGGTTGTATCCAATGCTAATTTATATAATAGTTACTCATAAATTATCATCCTATTTTAACCAATACCATATAATAAAATATGCAATCATTATTTGATATTTTTCATTGTTCATCTAACTAAAATGATTTTTAAATTCAAATTTTTATGTTCATCTGAAAAAAATTTATATATTCTATCTATAGACTTTACAATCAAATAATGTTCTATATTTTAGACGACAGTTTTTCTGGCAATGAATACTGTAATATTCAGTATCTTACAACAAAAATTGTAATTGTAGAGGATAAACATACATTACGCGTGTTTTTTCTTTTTTTGGGAGAAATGGTTATTATTTGTTCATGACAACACATCCAAATCTTCTGTAGTGCATGGTTTGCATGCCAACAACGCAATGAATGAATGGCAGTAACATGTCATTTATCCAAACATGCACCATTCTTTGCAATGTAAAACATCCGCGTACCGAAAGAATGACGGCTCTATAACAACGTTATGCAAAGATTGTTACTTCTCTTTGTGACAATGTGCAATATTTCATAGGGTTTTGTTGTTTATTAAAAGAAAAGGTTCATAATCGTAGCCAATCCAATGGGCATAAAAAAAAAAAAAGAAAGAAAAAAACATTGAGAATACTTTTTCGGTGGTGATGGAGAAGTAAACTTACTAGGGGAATAGGGGATCCGAATCCGGTCTAGGGCCAATGAAAAAGTGTGGGGGCCATAGCCTCCAAATTCTGACTTGTGGTGATTAATGGAATGAGAAAGAGAACGAGTTAGGCATTCTTCCGGCAACATGTTAACCTATTTGTTAGTTATGGTAATGCATGGAGGGTCCACGCACATTAGGTCCAAATACAATTAATCACAACATAATTCTTAGATTTTTATGAGGACTTTTTATGATTACATTAGGAACGTCAAAGCTCAACAAATTTAAATCTAACATAATTATAAGGAAGTCTCGCCCATTTTGACCTACCTGAAAATGAGACAGCGGATGAAGTCCAATTTAGCCCCGAGATTTGAGCTAAAAAATATGGTATTCATGGTCGGCTATCTGTTTGCAAGCAAAAATGACCTAACCGTAATCCACCGAACAACTTCCTTTCTGCTGAATATTTCGGAGTCAAGTCGAAAAAAGAAAAAACAAGCCCTTTCTCACCTACTGATGTGGAAGCCTACTCCCAGTGTTGTGCCAAACTGAGGTCCGTCCTCAAGAGTCTTTCATTTTTGTACGCCTCCTAATGAATGCCTTCTTTTTTTGACAATGCTTTGGTGCCATAAAAGAAAATTATCATAAAAAAAAAATGAAGACTTGTGAAACTCGTTTGATCCGTGAACATTCATATAATATTAATATAATATAATATTAATATTAATAAAAATATTATATCAATATAAATATTATAATAATATTAATATATTATAAATATTATAATATTTATATTAATATAAATATTTAAATATATTATATTAATATAATGTTTTATTAATATTTATAAAAATAATATTGAAAAGATATGTTTAAAAAAAAAAAAGATCATCAATTTTCATCCCACAAGAAGTCCCAAAATCTACTTCCTCCATTAATTTATACTTTTTATGAAATAAAAAAAATATTTTTTTTTGTGAAGAAATTTTTTTACGTTCTCTCTTTTTTTAAAACTTCAATCAAATAAAAAGACATTTTTCTACTTCTCAAAAATTATCACTTTCTATCATTTTTTTTTTTTTAAATTTCTTGTGAACTAAATGAGTTCAAAAATAATTTCTCAAGAATTTCATAGCAATGTGAAGGAGAAATTATAGAAGTAAGAAGAATCTATTACTTCATTTTTTTCCCCATAATTCTCGCCGTCTTCTAACGACGACCTTGACATACGTCCAGCATTACTATATTCCTTTCGTTTTCAAAGATCGGTCCAGCTTTACTTTACCATTACATAAACAAAGATGTTGCTTTGGAGTCATGGGGAAGCAGTTTAATTATGTTGCAAGAATTTAATCACCAGCACAAGCTTGTCTCCCATCTACTTTTCTCCGTATGGCAACAAAGATATTCCAATCCATATACATCCTAACATATGGACAGGAGAGAAGATAGCCGCCTTGATGCAAGCCTTGATACACGGGAGCCAAAATTCATCAAACACCATTGGGAGTGGAAAATGATGCATGTTGTGGTACACATTTCTTCAGTGAAACCAATGTAGCAAGCAAATAATATTTAGCAAGAAATCATGCAAGAGATGCGGGCAATTTAGACGAGAAAATAACACTTGATGCCATGCATTTGTTCTCCAGATTATATATGAGTGCAAATCATGGCGAACTTTTGAGACGCATGTTTGACTCAGAGCCTTGTTCCATGAGTATTTTAGCAGCCATATTCGATGCATATAATGTCAACCAATCCTAGAGTCTTAAATGCAGTACGCTTACTTCCCTCCTCGTGGTCCGTTTGCTAATTTATTAATATTACGCATTTCTGATACAATCCAATTCCAAAACGCCGCTTCTTCCTTGATGCATGGGGGGACAGCATGGGATAGGCCTGCTGGTGCTGGGAAAGTGGGTCTTCAGCCAGAAATTATAATGTATTGTGCATGTTAATCTTGGGATGGACCACTCAGAGACAGTTCCCTGCTTTCCTGTGCATGCCTTCCTTTTGTATCCTCTTTATCTTAATTTATGTGGTTCTGGATATGCCTGCTGTAAGGTTTTGTAAGTTATGTTTGGTGCGACTATAGCTTCACCATTTTTTTTTTTTTTTTTTGAGGGTAAAACGGAGTGTTCATACGACTCTAATATAAATATCATCAAAAAAAAAAAAAAAAAAATCTTCTAAAAGCCAAAAAAATATATCCGGCATTAGTCCAAACAATCCTCTGCCACATAAGGGGCCATCTAGTCAGTAGTGCTGTTGGCCTTAGGATACATATGAAGAATTTCGATAGAATGGCAGCTCCTCGTTATGCACCAAATATCATGAATAAGAGGGTGTAATATCATCCTTGGCAGTTGCCTTTGCAAGTAAGCAATCACAGTGGCCGAGTCCCCCTCAATTATAAACCTCATTGCTCTAATTCTCAATCTGATGAAGGTGATGTCTGCCCAAGCCACCTATAGCTCCACCATCGAAATTGTGCTATCAATGAGGTGACATGCGCTACCAGCCAAAAACCTAGAGTTGGATCCATGAATAACGAATCCCGCACCCTCTCTGCTGTCTCTCACACTGCCATCGAAATTGACCTTGGAATATCCAAAGGGTGAGAGCTCCCGAATGATAAATACCAATCGAACTGCTACTAGAGCACCCAAAGAGTCTCAGATGTCTCAAGTAGTGAAGGTCGAACCAATCGATAAGCAATGTATGACCTCCATGGCCTGAACCATCACCCTCTCCAAGGTGAGTCTCATCGACTGCCACATTGCCTAAAAAAGTAATCCTATTCCTGACCAACCAGATATGATATATGATGTAAGCGGTGTGGATCCCTAGGGCTCTGGATGAGTCAAACTCTACACTCCTTCAGAGTACCTCCAAAAAAAATCGGGCTGACTTCACAGGCAGTCATGATCACAACGAATAGACTGGCCATCCTCCACACTTGCCAAGCTCTAGGACAAACAAAGATAACATGATCCACAATCTCCTCTTCTATACGGTAGCTAGGGCATATCACCACAAGATCCATGCCTTTAGCTTGCAAAATAGCTCTAGTTAGGAGGCGATGCCATGCCACCTTCCACATAAATAAGCCGACTCTCGGATGGATATGCAACCTCCAAAACCACACCCCATCTAATCTTCTGGTCAGAGAACCTTTGTACACCTTGTACAAGTTCCCGGTCACTACTCTCAGAATGCAAGCCGACCCCACACTCATATTTGGGCTAGTATGCATAGGCACTATAATAGATAGCACACTCTCTGCAAGATCAATGCCAAAGATGTGGGATACTAAATCAGCATTCCATCCTCTCCCCCTTGGCTGAAGTAGGTCACAAACATGCATCGACTCCATGGTCTCCATGTTTACAAAGGTGGGCCATCTACTCAATGAAAGCTCAGTAATCCATGGATCCCAAAAGAGATCTATCAACTACCCATCATCCACAAGCCATTCGACTTGGCCTAAAAGCATATGAGCATGAGAGAAAATCTCCTTCCATAGGAAGGAGCTCCACTGAGTGGGTTGAATGTCGGTGCTAATGGTCCATAAACTATACCCGACCCTCATCATCGCACTCCAGAGGCAATCTGACTATAGCACGAATTTGGCCATGCATCTAGCAATCAGTGCCTCATGTCTCACCACCAGGGACTGCATATGAAGGCTTCCATCCCTAGTCGGTTGACAGACCATATCCCAGGCCAAGAAATGAACACCTCCTCCTCACCGAGACCCCCAAACAAAGTTTCTGAAAAGCTGCTTAAACTTCAACAACATGGTCTTCGGCATAATGGTATCTGACATCATAGAGATTGGAATCAAGCTGAGCACCAATCTTACTAGTATGACTCTATCCATTATGGATAGGCATTTGGTCTGCCAACCCTCCAAACATCCCCAGATTGCCTCCTCCATCTCAGTACACTCTGTCCTTTGGAGTCTACACCCAGTGATAGGAATCCCAAGGTAATGGCATGTCCTAGTCTGCTCCACAATCTCCAACCACTCTCTAATCACCTGTCTCACTTGGCCTTTGGTCCTCGGGCTGAAGTACAAGGCGGACTTCAATAGATTCACCTTCTATCCAAAAATCCTACAATACTCTTCGAAGATCCTCCTGAAGCTGGCAACATTTTGAGCAATCCACGTAGCCCACCAAAAGATAATTATCTGCACAAAAAAAAAAGCAACATCGATCTAGCTCCCGAGGTAGGCTCAAAAGGGTCTAGAGCCCGCTCCATGGTAGCTTGCTATAGCGCCCTTGACAAAGTACCAATGCAAAGGATAAAAGATAGAGGGATAGGGGACAACCTTGGCGAAGGCCATCACTATTACAGAATGGGACTATGATAGCGTTTACTATGGCAATGGTTCAAAAACCACTGTCCATAGAGTCTATGATGGCAGTTATTTATAACCGCTGCTATAAGTCCCAACTATAGCAACGGTTATAAATAACCACTACCATAGATCCAGTCTATGACAGCGGTTACTAATAATCATTACTATAGTGGGAAACTATAGTAGTGGTTACCTAACCACTATCTTAGGTAGGATTTATTACAGCGGTTATCAGTGACCGCAGCCATTAGTCGGACATACGACAATAGTTACAGATAACTACTATAATAGGTCCAATCTACGGTGGTGGTTATGGATAACCGCTGCCATAAGTTCTATCTAAGGCAGCGATTAAGTGTAACCGCTGTCGTAGACTAACCCTATGGCAACGATTATGTATAACTACTGCTAAATTTTTTTTCATATTTTTCTCTAAATATTATATAATTCTAAAATTTAATTTTCATCTTCATTATTTATTATCTAAATAGTTATCATTAGAATATCATCATAAAAGACCATCTCGATCTGATAGCTTTAGCTTCATCAATCAGTAAAATTTGATTTTGATGACCATAAATGATGATGCTAATGATCTGATAAATGAAGATCACTGATGGATCCAAAAATCTACGATGATAATCTTGATGATGTTTGTAGCATACTATTAAAATTTTATTTCAATCGAATATCGTTATCATGGTCAATTTAGTATGGGATAATTTCGACCGTTAAATGAGAAATAAGTGATTAAAAGGCTAAATGATGTCCGATTATGAGATAATTTTTTAGTTAAATGATCTTTGCTATAATTTTAATTATTTTATATGGTGATGATCATAAAATTTAAATTATTTCTGTATGAACTATTCAAGTTAAGTAGATCTTGCAAAAATATAAGCATAATTACTAAAGAAGTTTAAGAAAATGTATCAAGCAATATATAGTTTTGAATCGTTCTTAAACCAGCAGTTTGAATTTTATGATCACCATCGTAAAAATAATTACAGTAGTATCCAAGATCATTTATCTAAAAAATTATCTCATAATTGGATGTTGTTTGATTCTTTGATCACTCAGTTTCTCATTTAATGGTCAAAATCATCCCGTATTAAATTAACCATGATAACGATATCTGATTAAAGTAAAACTTTAATAGTATGCTACAAACATCATCAAGATTATTGTTGTAGATTTTCAGACTCATCATTATTCTCCATCTATTAGATCATCAGTACTATCGTTCATGATTGTCGAAGTTGAATTTTACTGATTGATAAAGCTAGGGCTATTGGATTGAGATGATCTTTTGTGAAGATACTCTAATGATAATTATTTAGATAATAAATGATAAATATAGATATTAAATTTTAAAATTATATAATATTTAAAAAAAGATTAATTATTAATTTATGGTAGTAGATAGAAAATCATTGTCATAGATTTATGACAGCGATTTTCAGTAACTGCTATCTTAGACCTTTGGCAGTGGTTCGAAAACCATTGCCATAAGTTAGGTTGTAATTTCCTAGCCCATCCCCAAATTTATTTTTCCCTTCGATCGAGCTCTCTCTCTCATCCTCCTCTCCATCGTCGGTGAGGCTCCTTTCCTCCATTTTCTTAATTTTTCGGTCGGTGCCACCTCCTCCCTTGCCTCCTCTTTCTTCTCTGGGCGGCATCACCTCCTACCCCATCTCATCTTTCTTGTCCGATCGGCACCGTCTCTACCCTCACCTCCACCTTCTTTCCTGGTCGGCCTGGCGTCGGCTCTGCCACCTCCCCTGCCTACACCTTCTTCGATCGGCCTGACCGTCCCAGCCAGCTCATCCATCAATTTTGCCACTTCCCCCTTCTTTCCCAATCGGTCCGACCGCTAGTCCGACCTCTCCTTATTCTCTCTCTCTTTCTCTCCTCTTTTCCCTCGGTCCGACTCGCCCCCTCCTTGCTCTCTCTCTCTCTCTTTCTCTCCTCTCTTCTCTCAACTCGATTAGTCCCCTTCTTGCTATCTTTCTCTCCTCTCTTTTCTCCATTATAAGAATTCTGACTAAGCGATGACTAAATGCCATCGCTAATAACATTATCGTCGCTAATACCATCGTAAAATTCAATCTAAAAAATTCTTATCGCTAATTATCATTATTAGCAATGACAACTATTACCGTCGCTAATAACTAATTAGCGACGGCATTAGTGATAAGATGCAGTCGCTAAAAATTTTAATTTTTATTAATTAAACTAGTAAAAATATATTAGCAACAACATTTTTGTTGCTAATGCCGTCGCTAATAAGTTTTAATTTTTTAAAAAACTTAAAAAACTATTAGCAATGATAATTTTATTGCTAATATCATCGTTAATATCTTTTTTTATTTTTTTAAATTCTAAAAAACTATTAGCGATGGTAATCTACAGTCATTAATACCATCACTAATAGTTTTAAATTTTTCTTAAAAATTATAATTAAATAATTTAAAATCTACTAATAAATAATAATATTTTTTAAAATCTATTAAAAATAAGATAATAACTATTTAACATAATCATAAATATAAAATTAATTATATTATATTAAAAATATAAATTATATAATTTTATATTGAGATACTACTTTATAGGTATCAAAATTATATATAAAAAAAAAATAGATAATGTCCTCCTTATTCTCATGCTCCTGGTCCTTCTTCTTATCTTTAGCAGCTGGTGGATGAGAGTTGGATATCTCAACATTCTGAAATAAAAAAAAATAAATTATTATTCATAAGTTTCGATATAGAAGCATATTTTTTGATATGGAGGTGTATCTTTCGATACTCTTATCGATTCTCGAATAGATTATTTCGACATATTTTATTCTATGTACGAAATTATAGACATCCATGGTCTATCAATTGGAGGTTAGATTGAATTTTTAGCACTTAAAACTTCTTTCCCAACTTAAGCCTAGCCTAAATATGCGAAGCTTCTAAATATGAAAACTTAAAATAAGTAAAAGAGTTTACTAATAGAATTATCTGATGAGATAGTTGGAACAACGAGCCCAGCTAGTCGCACAGTCGTGGATCCTAAAGATCTTCCATGACTGCATAGTAGATGGCATTCCGGACACTCTAAGATTGCTAGCTCAGAAGCCTCTGTACGATCTCCTCCACATAGGCATCATTTCAAATTTGGGACATCAAGATTTGTGAGAATGCCAAAAAGGATTGAATCGCTGGAGGGTTAAAGCTGTGCCCGAATCCTATGATCCGGCTCCTACTCATCCCTTCGATGATCCTGAGCCATCCCTTAAGGTCAAGGGTGGGCTAAGTGGATGGGTCATCACCATACCATGCAACGACGTGCTTCACGTAATCCACCAACACAGCTAAAAAATATATTAGTTTTAATATATATATCAGATCTTGTAATAACTTAATAAATATAGTTTAAAATTCTTACCACAATCTATCGTGACCTAGAATCTAAATAATTATCAGTCCTTCTAGATCAATGTGTGGCCTCCCATAACTGCAGCTAGCTTGATAGATGATCCAATTATCGTATCTATAATAAGTAAATAATAAAATTAAATTAATTAAAATATATATATAAGAATTTTTATAGCTCTAGTGAAGAGTTTTGGTATAGATTTTTTAACTGTCTGTTAGCTATAACATATGTGCCGATGGAGCTATCCGTGTGCTTGATCGAATCCTACTAGGTGGTCCAATTCTACCGAGCCTTCTGCCGCCTACTAGCGTACTCCTTACTACTCCACTAAGGCATATAGAATAATAATACATTCAAATTATATATAAATAAAAAAATTAGGTAACATCCTTCTCATCCTTCTGCTCATCTCCAGTTATTGGTGGATAAGAGCGGAATGTCTCAGCATTTTGAAATAAAAAAAATAAAATATTATTCATAAATTTTGATATAGAGATGTATCTTTCAATACGGAGGTGTATCTTTCGATATTCTTCTCTGATTCTCAAATAGATTATTTTTATATATTTTATTCGATAATACGAAATTATAGACACCCCCGGTCCTTCAATTGGATGGTTATATTCAATTTTTAGTTTCTAAATTTTTTTTCTGACTCAAGCCTAGCCTAAATATGTGAAGCTTCTAAATATGAAAACTTAAAATAAATAAAAAAATTTACTAATAAAATTACTTGATGTGATAGCTAGAATAATGAGCCCAGCTAGTCATACAGCCACGGATCCTGATATATGATATACAATATTATTTTAGAAACTTATATATTAATTAATTTTTTTAGAACTTTTTTCTTCACTTGTACTAAAAATCAAAAAGTAAATATTGCATTTTCATGTTATAAGCTTACATACATCTTATAATTAAATAAAATAATTATTATAGTAAAAAAATAAGTTGCTTAAAATTAAATTACATGATATATATATTTTCTTCGATGGTGATACTATCTCATCTCTATATAATGAAAAAGAAGTTAATTTTTTTAAAAAATAATGAAAGAATATATAATGTATAATGAATGATTAAATAAACCAAAAAAAAAGATAGATGGAGTAGAAGGCTACCTAAACATAGATACATTTCTGATGAAAAATCAAATATAGCTTCTCATTTAATTGATCAAAAAATCTAAAAGTTATCGAATTTGCATCGGCATCATTCCATTAAACTAATTAGGGAATACAAAGTATAATGAATAATTAAATAAACCAAAAAAAAAGATATGCAGCTCACCTTTTCTGGCTCACTTCTCTTAATTTCTTCTCGAGCAAACTGGTGAAACAATAAAAAAATAATAATTAAAAAATAATAATCAATAAAAAATAATACTGTTAATCCTATCTTGCTCTACTGAGTGCTCTAAAGACCATCATTTTTGATCCTTTGAATCTTTCAATAAACTAACAAAATAATAAACATAATAATAAAAATAATAAAAAAAAGAAACATTACTATTAACTTTACATTTGCCTATTGAATTGAAATAAAAAAAAAAGAAAAAAAATCACCACTATTGCTTGGAGGAAGAACCATCCAATTGAGACTCCTGAGAATGTAAAAACCAAGGAAAAATATAGAAAAAATTAGGATGAAAAAAATTAAAATGCAAGATCAGAGTCTTATAAATCAAAAGTTTTATAGTCAACAACGAATCTTTTCAATGAAAAAATCTCCAAATCCTACCAAATATCAAGCTTCTATCAAGATTAAGCTCTCAAAACCTCAATGGACCAAATATTAAGATCTAAAGCTTCTACCAAGATTAAGCTCTTAAAATCTCCAAAACTCCCAATTAGATCCTCTGTCGCTTATCGGCGTACTCCTTACTGCTCCATTGGGGTGTATAGAATAATGACATAACATATAAGATATAACTATATTTTTTAAATAACAAGATAGCAAACATCTATACAATATTAAATTATCTTTGCATAACTCTTTTCTCTAAAATTCTCTCATAGTTCATTCTCTCTCATAAGAGACTCTGCATCTAGATAGATCATCTTCTTGCATCTGCTCTTCTTATAATTGTCAATACTCATTAATAAAATTTATGAATCTTCTTTTTATTATATTACACTCACTATAACTGACTACTATCTAGTTGCAAATCCTTCTGAGTTGCATAAATTTTTTGATATAAATACATAAAATATTTCTTATCTTTTAAGTTAATTTTTTTCACTTCTAAATTGAACTTATTCTCTTCTTTAGATTCATCTTTGTCCTTATTTTGACTATCCTATAGCTTAGCAACTTCATCTAATCCATCTTCTTTGTTTAATATAATATTCATATATACTCTGATATATTCACCATTTTTAACTCAAGTCCATATTTCAATCTACGTAGACATAGTTTTTCCATAATTTCTTTCAATATTTTCTATGATGAAATCTCTACAATATTCATTTCTATAATAATAATCAAGAAAAATATCAAATATTCATAGAAGAAAAAATTATATCAAATATTCTTCAATTTTTATATATTTCTCTTCCTTTATCTTAGCAAAAATAATAACTTGAGAACAATTCTATTAGAGCACTATTTAAATATGGCAGATGGACAAAAGTTAGTATTCGTAAAACCAAAACTAAACTGACCTATAATATGGTATTTTATAATATATAGGATCATCGTCTAAATATAGATTCGGAGATTATCCTTCTACTCATAGGTAAAATATATCGGTTCAAAGTTTGTCAGATCTGAAAGATATATTATACCATCAGTAGAACACTAGGTTATTATAATGGAGTGGAGATTCTGTTGATGGAGAAAACAAAGTAAAGTCAAGAGATTTTTTACTTTCACAGGGGCTACAGGATCAAAGCCACAGGCTCGAGATGGTGGGGCAGGGCTGTAGGACTAGGGCTATGGCTTGGGGATGCAACAATGGAAACAAAGGAGTGGGGATAGGGCTGCACGAAGATGGCGCGGGTCGGGGCGGTAGGGTTAGGCCGGTGGGATAGAGCCACAGCAAGGTGATGCGAGTTGAGGCTACGAGGTTAGGTCAGCAAGGCGCGGCCATGAGTTGGGGGTGGTGGGGTAGGGGCTATGGGTCGAGCCGACGATGTGGACTGGAAGGGTTGGGGTGGATGTTGGCCAGCATGAAGGGACGTGGGCTTGAGGCTGCGGGGTTGGGCTGGTGATGTCAGGGGCAGTAGAGTTGGAGAGGCTGCGGGGTCAGGCTGAGGACGTCGGGGTCGGTGGGATCGGGGCAGCCATGGAGTTGGTTTGGTGATGTCGGGGCCGGTGGGGGTGGGGTGGCTGCGGGCATGGATGAATGCAAGCTCGGGAACGAGGGGTCGAGCCGACATGGGGACGGAATTGGTGGGGTTAGAGTGGCCGTGGGACACCGAAGGAATGGGATGGGGAGGGAGGAAAGGAGGGTTGAGGGGTAAGGGGGATTTGGATGTTGGTGAGAGGAGGATGAGGGATGGAAATGAGAGAGAATGAGTGCGAGAGCGAAAATTTTCTCTCTTAGTTGTTTTGATGTTGCAGACTATTAACGATGGTAAATTTTCCATCGCTAATGTCATCGGTAAAAGTATTAATGATAGATTCCATCGCTAAAAATAAAAATCCATCGCTAATATTTTTATCAGATAATTTAATTTTTTTCATAATCTTTCTTAGCGATGGCAAACTTATCGTTGCTAATACTATTAGTAAAAAAATCTATTATTAATATTTTTTTTTATTTTTTTAAATATGATATAATTTTTGAATTTAAAGTTTAATTTTATCATTTATTATCTAAATAATTATTATTAGAATATCATCATAAAAGATCATCCGATCCGATAGCCCTAGCTATGTCGATCAATAAAATTTAATTTTGATGGTCATGAATGATCGCTTGATGATCTGATAGATAGAGATCATCGATGGATCCAAAAATTTACAACAATGACCTCAGTGATATTTATGATATACTATCAAAATTTTACTTCAATCGAACATCACTATTATGGTTAATTTAGCATAAGATGATTTTGACTATTAAATAAAAAATGAATGATCAAAAGGCCAAATAGTGTTCGATTAAAAATATTTTATAGATAAATGATCTTTGCTACTATTTTAATTATTTATATAGTGATGATCGTAAAATCTAAACCATACATATATGAATCATTTATGTTAAGCAGATCTTACAAAAATATACGTATAATTACTTAAGGACTTTAAGAATGAATATCAAAAGATATACTTTTGTAGATCGTTCATATATGCATGGTTTGAATTTTATGATCACCATCATACAAATAATTAAAATAGTAGCAAAGATCATTTGTCTAAAAAATTATGTTAATCAAATGTCATTTGGCCTTTTAATCACTCTTTTTTTATTTAACGATCGAAATAATTTTATGCTAAATTGACCATGATAATGATATCCGATTGAATAAAAATTTTGATAGTATCTTATAAATATCATCAAGATTATTATTATAAATTTTTTGATCCATCGATGGTCTTTATCTATCAGATTATTAAGCGGTCATTAATGACCATCGAAATTAAATTTTATTGATCAACAAAGGTAGGGCTATCAGATCGAGACAGTCTTTTGCGATGATACTCTAATGATAATAATTTAGATAATAAATGATAAAGATGAACTTTAAATTCTAAAATTATATTATATTCAGAGAAAATAGAAAAAAATTTTAGTTTTTGCGATGGCAACTCCATTGGAAATAGTGCCATCGCTAATGATTATTATGACGACAACTCCGATCACTAATACTTATTTTACTATCGCTAATAAATTTAATAAATTATTTTTTATTTTTATGATGGCAATGTCCATCGCTAATATATCGTTATTAATGCTAATAATTATGATAAATAAAAAAATTTCTTTTATTATTTATGGTGGCTATTTTTGTTGTTAATAATGTCATCGCTAAAGAATATTAGCGACGACATTTATCGTCTCTAATACTTCTTAAGTCATCGCTAATAAAATTAAAAAATATTTTTTTTGATGAGAATTTTTATCGTTAATATTGCTGTCGCTGATGATCATTAGCGTCAGCTTTCACCATCACTAATATTTTTTCCACCATTGCTAATAATTATAATAAATAAAAAAATATTTTTTTTGATAGCTTGTTTTTTGGTTGCTAATAGTCATCACTAAAAGTTATTTTTCTTGTAGTGGTATTAGCGATGGTAAAAACCATCACTAATAATGAATTTCCATCACTAATAATCCTACAACTAAATTAAAAAAAATAAAATTATTTTAGTATTAATGATGATTTTTTGGTATCGCTAATAATAATCTTCCATCACTAATAATATTAGAATTAATATAAAAAAAATTAATTTTTACTAGTGATGCACCTTGTCATCACTAAAAGTCAAACTTGCCATCGCTAATAATTTTTTTATTTTTATGGTGATAGATTATTTGGTTGCTATTTACCATTGATAAAAATATTATTAGCGACAACAAAATGCCATCTCTAATAATTATTTTTCATCGCTAACAATAATAAAATTTAATTTAAAAAATAAAATTATTTTTATTAACGATGGTAAAATATCTTTGCTAATAATTATCTACCATTGATAATAATTATAAAATTTAATTAAAAAAAATTACTTAGTATTAGTGAAGGCTATTTATCATCGCTAATACTATCGCTAATAACTATAGTGATGGCATTGCCATCACCACTGCCATTGCTAATAACTATTAGCGATGGCTAAACTTTCATTGCTAAAGCTATTGGTAAAAATGATTATTAGCGATGAAAAAATTATCATCATTAATATCGTTATTAATATCCATTATTAGCGATGGCAAAAATATCAATGCTAATGTCCATCGCTAATACTCTATTTTCTTATAGTGTTCGGTCCGACCTGCCCCCTCCCTACTCTCTCTAGAACTCTCTCTTTCTTTATCTCACTCTTTCCTCTTTCTTTTTCTCTCTTTCTCTATCTCTAGATGTTTCTTGCTAGGTCTTTCTCTCTCTCTCTCTCTCTTTTCTCTTTCTCTTTCTCTCTCTTCTCTCTCTCTATATATCTCACTATCTTATATCTCTCTCGTAGGCTACCTCTAGCACCGTCGTCTTCCTCTAGCACCACCATCGGCGACCTTCGGAGTTCTGTGCAACTTCCTCTCTATAGCTGCAGATATAATTTTTTTTATTAAATTTTATAGTAATATTTATTTATTATTTATAATATTTATAATAATATTTATAATATTTATAATAAATATTATAAATATTATAATTATCCATCGATCGTGGATCGTGCCGGTGGGTAAGAGAGCTCCTGCCAATGATTTTGGATCGTGTCGATGGATTCTAGGCTAGGCCATACGAGCAGCCTTAGATCGTGCCATATCGATGGCCATGGATGGCCTTGGATCATACTGGTCGATAAGAAAACCCTAGCCAGTAGGTTCTAGGCCATGTCGATGGTCGTGAGTTATTTTGGCCGCTAAGAGAACCCTCACCTCTGTCGGCCATGGATCGTGCAGGTGGATAAGAAAACTCTTGTTGGTTGATTCTAGATCATGCTGGTATGTTCTAGGTCGGGTCGGGCTAGCAATCTTGGGTCATGCCATGTCAGCGATCGTGGACGGCCCTAGATCGTACCGATAGTCTTGGACCATGCCGTGTTGGCAGTCATGGATGGCCTTGGGCCATGTCGGTCGATAAGAAAACCTCCATCGATGGATTTTGGACCATGCTGATGGCCATGAGTTGTGTCGGACGCTAAGAGAATCATCGCCCCCATCGATGGATTTTGGACCATGTCGGTCGCTAAGAGAACCCCCACCACTGATAGAAAGTAAAATTATTTATTGCTCCTCCTTAATTATTTATGGATATAGTTCATATTGTAGAATTTATTACATAACATTTTTTGGGTTATTATTTAATGTCAGTTATGGCTTACGGATTATTTATGGATGCACTTAATTAGGTGTATATGAAAATGATATTTAATATAAGTTATGGCTTATGAGTTGTTTACAATGCATTGGTATATAATTTAAGTTTTACACATGATTTAATTATAGTATCATGATGACATCAAAATACTATCTAGCTTTCATCCCTGCCCCTCAGTAGATTATGCGAAGCTCCGCATCTAAGTCGTAGGTGAAGCATACTCCATCAATCTTTGCATCAACTGCCCAGGGACCATCAGCATCTACTCATCCATCAGCATCTACTCCTCCATCAGTATTTGAGCCTCCATCGTCAGCCATATTTCTAGCACATGCTTCATCCACTGATGAGTCTCTAATGTTATCCACATTGTCTGATCCCATGGCTAGTGATTGTATGTTTTTATTATGTTATTTATTTATTTGTATAGTTATTGTACACTCTTATATATTTGCATGATGTATTTTCATTATAGGTACAACATCCAGTACGATATTTTGCGGTCTCATATGTATGCCGCATGTGTAGAACTACCAGCATTAAATGATGGTAGAGTATGATGCGGAGGAAAGGCCAGTAGGAGAGACCGCACGAGAGATGCATTTTTTTTTAAAATGCTTGTGAGGTGGTCTGACATCATTCCGATACTGCCTATAGACTGATAATTGATGGACGCTGGTCTCATGAACCAAGTATGAAAGGAGATATGGATAAATGCATCTTAATTATATTTATGTATTTGATATTTTTACATTATGTTTGATTAGAATAATTTCATAACTGATTTTTGATAACTTTATATAGAGAAGATACGACTTTCTAGATTACGAGAGGACTTGAATGTTCGACTAAAAAAGATTGAAGAGTTATATCAAAACTACAAGATCAAGCTCCATAAAAGATGGCTCGAGCATCGATAGGACACTCTAGAGGAGCTTGTTTCTTGGATTCAGGACTGTCCCCTGAGTCAGTGGTAGAGGATTGTTAGGTATTGGAGAAACCAGGAGTTTCTAGTTTAATTTTTAACTTTTAAATTTTTAATATACTTAAAATTATATTTAAATATTTTTTAAATACTTAAATATTTTATAGACTGTCTTCCATCAGAATCGAAAGAACCGGATTGCTCAGGAGTACACGCATATCCTTGACCATGAGTCTATGGCCAGTCATGTACATAGAGAAGTAATGAATTTTAAATCTTAATTTATAAATTAAATTGATAATTTTTTTATATATTTTTAATAAATTGATCTATTATTATAGCTGATGAGAGAGAAGGTAATGTCCACTTGTAGTGCCATCTTCTGATCCAGTCGTACGGATAAAAAAGGCATGCCAATGAACACCATGATCGAAAGAATTTTTGCAAGTAATAAATAGAGTATTAGTATAATTAATATTATAACATTTCTTATGATATTTTATTTAAATTTATAATTATATGAGCAGTTAGACGTGCTCGCGAGTGAGGGCTCGGACATCACTGGCCTCCATGACCATCTATCTCAAGTCTTGGAGCCTGAGCACTCTGAAAAGATCCGATGCAGGCCCGAATATACACCAACAAGCTAGTAGTCTGAGGTGAGCGTCTCTTCACATACTTTTGGTATCATCAGTCAGAAGCAGTTTGACAAGACATTGGCGTAGGCAGCTCAAGCTAGGAAGCAGGCTGCTCAGGCCAAGAAGCAGATTTCTCAGCTATAGAACATCATGACTGCTATGCTGATAAGGCTCAGCACGTATTTTGGAGCTGATTTCATGAGTCTTAAGGATATGTTGGTTGGTGTTTCAGCTTCAGTCCCTCTAGCTCCAGCTCCAGCTCCTGCTCATGATTCATCTCCTCTCGATGATGATGACTTAGATGTAAATTTAGCATACTTTTGATATATATTTTTTTAAAAAAATATTATAATAAATTTTATTTAGTAATAAAAGTTGAGCATTTTAGAAATATTCTTGTATTTATAATATTTTCTTATGTTATATATTGAACTGCATTTATTAGATAAAAATAAAAATTAAAAAAATTATATTTTTTTATTATTCAAACTCTACGATAGTGGTTGTAAAATTGCTGTCGTAGGCATGCCAACCGCTGTCATAGATAGCGTGCCAATCACTGCCATGAAACTATAATAGCAGTTAATCAACCCCAACCATAGGCATTCTATTGCAGAGATTGATTAACCATTACCATAGGTCATTTATGGTAGTGATTCATGAACCGCTATCATTGATCTCTATTACAGCGGTTTA
Organism: Cocos nucifera; assembly: GCA_006176705.1. NCBI lineage: Eukaryota > Viridiplantae > Streptophyta > Magnoliopsida > Arecales > Arecaceae > Cocos > Cocos nucifera. Next base: position 1,946,033 of record QRFJ01000017.1, read on the forward strand.
ATAATCACTACCATAGTTTCTCTATGGCAGTGGTTTAGAACCGCTGCCATAAAGCACCTATGGTAGCGGTTACGATAACCGCTGCCATAGGCTACCATAAGCAAAAACTATTGTCATAGGCCTATGGCGGTGGCCATAGTTGCAGTGGTTAGCTAATCGCTGTCGTACGCTATGGCAGCAGTTTTTTGGGCTATAGTAGTGGTCTATAGACTAAAAGTAGTCCACGGGAGGGGGGCGTTGACTAGGATCGCAAAAGAGGATGACCTGATGCAGCCCATAATCCATCTAATCCACTATCCATAGAAACCAAACCTCTCTAGTATGCCCACAAGAAACTGCTAGTTGATTTGATTATACATCCTCTTCATATCTAACTTGATGGCCATGAGACAATGACGAATCGGAGTCCTCTATAGATCATGGATGAACTCTTATGTAATCATCACATTATCGGAGATGCTGCAAACCTTGACAAAGAAACTCTACTCCGAAGTGATCAACCAAGGGAGGATCTGCTTCATCCATCCAACCATTGTCTGTGTGCAGGCCTTGTACAGTGTAGTATAAAGACTAATAGGTCTGAAATGACTAGGCTATAAAGCATCTTGTTTTTTTTAGAAGAAGGCCTATGAAAGTCATCTTCCAGGCTTCCAGCATTGATCTAGAAATAAAGAATTGCTACATGGCCTCTACTACCTCATGTCGGATGATCATCCAGTATTACCTAAAGAAGAAGGATGGAAATCCATCAAGACCTAGATCCTTGTCCTCTACCATAGCATAAAAGGTTCTCTAGACCTCATCTGCCAACATCGGTCCAATCAATAAATTATTGTCCTGCATTGAGACCTAGTTAGTAGGGAAAGGAATGATGAAAACTCACCTCCCCCAAGTTGTTAGTCCACCTTGCCTAGAAGAATTGAAAGACCTTATGTCTAATGTCCTCCTCCCCGTCCATCTAGTGCCCCCGATCATCTCTTAGTGTTCGAATCTAGTTCCTTTGCCTCTTGGTGATAGTTAACTAGTGGAAAAAACTTAGTATTTTTTATCTTCTCTCTGATTCATTGGATTCTAGACTTTTGCCTTTAGAGCACTTTCTGCTGGCTCAAAAGGGAGTGGTGTATGGTGAGTCTCCTCTGCAACTCCGCTAGGTCCATCTTAGACACCTCCATCTTGATCCTTCCTCCTTTGGAGCTCAGTAATGGTAGCCTCGACATTGTCTAGTCTCCTAAAGATATCACCAACCTTCTCATGGTGGCACCATCGAAGCCTACATCTTGTCAACTCCAACCTCCAGGTGACACAATACATGATGTCCCCCCCATATCGGTAACCTCTACATCTCCCGTACAATATCTCAGGATCGGGGGTAGGAGAGCCAGAACTTCTCGAACCAGCAAGGGTTCTAATGTGAGAGGTCTGCATCAATAGAGATCAACATCGGGCAATGATCAAATGCAATCCTGAGGATGTGATAGACTTGATAATGCTAGTGTATTTGGACCCAGTTGGTCGTGCCGAATGCCCTATCAATATGCTCCTAAACCCTCACTCCACCCCACCGGTTGTTACACCAGATAAACCTAGGACCATAAGTGCCCAAGTCTACTAGCCTATTCATCCAAATGAAATCATGAAACTCCTTTGTCTCAACACCATTAGTGACAAGCCTGCCACCCCTCTTTCCTAGGCACTATCAATATAGTTAAAATCTATTGCCACCAAAGTGTGCATGTTCTGCTCAATCAATCAGATTACCTTGTTCCATACCATCCATCACTTCTTGTAATCCAGGCTTGTATAGACACTAGATAAGAACCAAGGAGGACTATTATTTTTAAAGATCACAATAACCACATGTTGGTCATAATTGTGAAAGATATCCACATTAGCCCCTCCATTCCTCCAAGCCACAATAATACCTTTAGAGAGCTAGTAGGACTTAGTTGCATAGGAGCCCCAAGTCCTCGAAAGTCTACGGCTAGCACGAATGAGGTTATTATCCAATAGTCGGGTTTCAAGTAATACACACAAATCTAGATGTGGAGATACATAAGTCTATGAAAGATCGACATAAATGAGGATTTCCTAGCCCCCTGCATATTCCACATAAGCATCTTCATGGAGAACAATCAATGGTGAGATGTCAAGTCTTCACTCCTCCTGGCATGGTCATACGAAGTTGTGTCCATCCTTATCATAGTGAAGCCCATGGATATAGGCCCATTTGCCACCAAAGCAGCCTTCAGTTGAGCCACAATATCTCCCTTACCCATTTGCAGCTCACGGCCTAGCTCACAGTGAGTCACACTCTCGCTCTCCACCATCTTCCCTGTAATAACCCCACTGGCCAGAGGTTTATCCATGGGAGGTTCTTCCTTCTCTCCTTCCACCCCAATCAAAGAATGTTGGAGCCCCGAACCATTGCCGGCACCGCCGGTCCCAAAAGAGCCCAAGATTGGCTGTTTGCTTTGGGGTTGCAGCCTCTAGATTCGTCGAACGGCAAGCGAGGATGATGCCTATCGTCACAATGTCTACCTTAGATCGATCACTGCCTTTCTCCTCCCTTTTAAGCATGGTCATGCCGTAGCCACCTCTTGGCTTCAACACAATTGCTCCGCTCTCCTAGGTTGGCATAGCTCTCGATTTTGGCTCGGACACCATCTAGTCTACTTCGAAAATTGGGCTTGAATCGCCAACAGCCTTGTGAGCTTTCATTAGGCTCTTGACCTATTTCAGTTTGGATGAACCTGCCTCACTCATCAAGGTGTCGCACGGGCTTAGGCTACCATCTTGGCCTAGATTAGCCCCCTCCTCTATTGGGCCAACATCCATGAGGGCCTAAAAGGCTAACCTGGCTCCCTCTCTAACTTGGTTGAACTCAATTGCCTGAGTTCATGTCCACCCATCCCCTTGTCAGGCAATCTATGTTGATCCACTTTAGTGGGTTTCTACCATCTATCCGAGTCAGGTGGAGACTCAGTCGAACCTGATAAATACTTTGGCGAACTCGACTTGGATGAAGATAAGTTAAGGCCTGAAGATTCAATCTCCTTCCTCAGCTTTGGTCCAGCCCTAGGGGCCCATGGTTGTCGGATCTAGGCCATGACGATCCAATGCCCCAGCCATGGCCGACCATCGATCATTGGAGCCATGACCTCACGATCCTCTGCCAATGCCTCGTATACTTTTCCTACCACCATTGGCTCAACCCTCAGCTTCTGGCCAATCTTGCTGGCTTCCACAAAATTGACAGGTTGTAATGAGCAATCACTTCCATCAAAACTCATCTCTATTTGAGAAAACTGGTAGCCCTCGTCAGTTTGCCTACCAACCATAGAGGTAGCATACGGTCGAGATGTTCTCGTAAGTAAAGAGCAACTAGAACACCCCTTTTTTATCCCTAATTGAGAGCCTAAGTGTTAGTGGCTCTCCATGGCATCGAGGGTGATTCGCATCCTGGCATAGCTGGTCTTTCGGAGCTGGCTGGTGAAGTCATTGATGGTCAATAGTTTTTTTGCTTTCAATGTAAAGCCTAAGATCCTTACCTCCTTTCAGGATTCAATAGATAGCTCTGATAGCTGAAGCCACACCATCGTGCGACTAACTTCCCTAACCTCGGGCACAAAATTGGCAACCCTAGGGTTCTTTTGCAAGCAACTAGCTGGCAAAGAACCATAGCCCACTGGAAAGGGCAGCCTCACAGTTGACTGTAGACTGGAAGCATAGGAGATGATGATCTTCGGCCAACACAAATGCCTCCAAATCATAATCTAGCTTCCCCTTCTCCTTAACCTCCTTCACCACCCACTGTAGAGGCACTTTTTGGCCTGAGCTTCGAGTGATAATAGTGGCATCCTCCCATTCCTTCCTCAAAGCCTCCATCTCCTCCTTTAGAAATTCAAGGATCTTTGTAAAATACTACTAGAGCCTTTTGACCTCCTCCTCAAAGATTTAATGTGATGTCCATAATGGCTGTCGTAGACCTTCTTGCACCACCTTCGATCAGGACTAATTTTCTTCATTCGGTTGACGAACGACCTCCTCCACCACCACTAGCATTTCTTTCCTCCACCACCCTACCGCCAGTGGGTTGCTTGATGAAATGCCTCACAGATTCAATGGTTTCAAAGTACTTTCCCATAACCGTTCAACCGAACTGATCCCTACATTAGCTTCATTCATGAACTTCTCCACACTAACATTCAAACATTTCTTTGGTCTCTCTCTCTCTCTCTCTCTCTCTCTCTTGCGCGCGCATCGCGCACGCAAGAAATGGAGGGTCAAGCACACCCAGATGATCTCGTTAGGTCTTCATTTGTTCAACTTGTTAAGAATGAAGTGTGAGGTTGAGGTTATATGAAATAATTAGTGGGAGAAAATAATTATGTAAATAATTAAGTTTAAGATTTAAATGATTTAAGCTTTTAAATTAAGTTAGGTTCCTGTGTGTATATCGCCTAGTCAGGTAACTTTATTGGATTAATATTTGCTGCATTGAGACCCTAATTATTCATTTGAATAACAAACATACACATAATTTAACAAGATTAAAATTATGATAATACAAACATACAAATATTTTTTATAATATATAAATATGAATTATCTATTTAGAAATATATCGGTTCATGTTGGTCAAGTTGGGTTACGGTCAGGTCAGGTCAGGTCATTAGGTATACCATTAGGATACACTTTATGTTGGATTGAAGGTCAGATCCCAACCCAATCCAACTTGAAGTTGAGTCACTATTCTTGAACCCAAGCCCTACACAAGTTTACCAACCCAATCCAATAAGTCGGGTTGGGCAGATAGGTTGCAAGTTTAGCCCATCTCAAGCTGTATCCCTTGTCAAAACTGATGGCTAAGAAGCCCAGCCAACCATTGGAGTTTTACAAAAACTTAAATAGGTGGCTTTTACGAACAACAGCAACATGTAGGTTATTTGAGAGGAGTTGTGATTGGCATCGCAGCATATGGACTCAATGAAATAAATCAACTTGCACGTGAAAGGGAAGATTTTTAGCGAGAGGAAAAAAGATTGGTATAGATAATTGGGCTCAAAACTAAATGACTTAGGCTCTTATGGAGTTAGGTTCCAATATGTATATCAAGCCCTGATAGTATTGGAAATCCCCATTCTAGACAACTAAGATTCATAGATGTTGATGCAGAAACTTGTCGTTGTTGGAGTCGAGGCCGAAGAGGCTGCCGCCGGGGACCTGCAAAATAAAGTCTGACTCGGAGCCGATGGGGGGTGGCTTCGGCAAGACCCTCCGACGCTCAAGTCAATTCCCGTCAATAGGAATGGAATGCTTGGTAGAGTATAGAAAAGAAGAAAAGGGTTTTTAGAACCTGGCATCAGTGTATTCGGAGGGTCCTTTTATAGAGGGAGCTTGTTGTAACCGCCTTGGTTAATGGGCGTCGTAACTGTCTTGATCAATGCCGGTCGTTATTGCCGATCGTTATTGTCGATAAATGCCGATCGTTATTGCCGATCATTATTGTCGATAAATGTCGATCGTTATTATCGTGTAATCATAGCGAGATCGCCTGCAGTAATCCATCATAAGGAGTTCGGCCATTGAGAAGCTCGTCCACTGAAGAAGTCTATAGGAAGCCTAGCTTCCTTAGAAGCTCGATCGTTGGAGAAATCCGCATGGAGTCCGACTTCCGTATAAGCCCGATCGCTGGAGGGTTTCATAAAGAGTTCGGCTTTCTTAGAAGCTCGACCCGAGAGGAAGCTTTGGGGGGAGTTCGGCTCCTACAGGCGCCTGGCTGTAACGACACAGAGACAGTTCAGCTTTTGCAGGAGTATGATCGAAGCTCGGTAATTGAGTAATCAGAAGTAGTTCGGCAGCTAAGTAGTTCGACCCGCTGCCGACTGCTGAGGAGTTCGGGCGCTGGTTGTCCGAAGGAGCTCGACCGATCGAAAGAATGGTTGCTTGAGGAGTTCGGCCGCTGGGAGTATGAAGCTCGGCCGCTTGAGAGTTTGGTCGGTTTGAAGGACTTCGGCTGAGGTCCGACCGCTGAGAAGTTCGATCGGATGTAGGAGTTCGACCGAGGGGGCGACCACTTGAGGAGTTCGGCCGAGGAGGCGACCGCTTGAGGAGTTCGATCGAGGAGGCGACCGCTTGAGGCCCGACCGAGGGAGGGTTCGATCTTGTCGTTGGGAGTTTGAGGAGCTCGATCGCTTGGCAGTTCGGCTGAAGCCCGTCCGTTTAATCTCTTCTGCAGCCACTAGTCGCATCGGGCTGAGCATCGAACTAGACTTTGGCAGGAGCGGAGTTTATCCCCAACACTAGCCCCCCCACTCCCGAGTTCGAAACTTGAAGGAAGGGAGTGTAGTCAAGGCGACTTCGAAGTTTTCTTCTGGGTCTCGTATCGATCCATGTCGAAGTTCGACGGATATTTCGTCTCTGGCTAAAGCCACCACAGAAGATGATGTCTCGAATCTTGGCTTTTGTGTCTATCTCGCTGATTCCAAGTTTGGCTTTGATTTGGGAATGGTGCACTCTACTGACAAAAATTCTGCCAGTATTTGGGCCTTGAATTGTAGTGGCCTTATCGTGTCTTTGTGTACGTTGTATTGTCAAACGTCCGTGAGCTCGTAATTGCCCATGTTTTTGTGATTCTTGTCGGAAGCATTTGCTCGGTGGACGAACTGCTTTTATTTGGTTGATCCGTGAGGGGACCGTTATGGTGTGCTCCTAAAAATAAGGTCGGAGCGCCCTTGGCAGCAATTTACGAGATAGTAAGCCACTTTTTCTATCTTGAGTATCTGATCTCGCGCTTCCCTCAGGACTCGCCTCAATTAGTAGATCGAGTGTCGTTGGCATCTTTGCTTCTTTCCTAACAAGGACTTGCTGCCAAAGCCACCGAGGAAGCAGCTAGATACAAGAACAATTCTTCCCCATGCTTTGGTTTTGCCACGCAGCGGGGCGTGTCGAGGTAGTTTTTGAGCTTCCTCGATACGCTTGTTGTGACACTTCCACCATCCAGTTGAAGTCCTTTGATCGCTGAGAACCTCGAAGCAAGGGCATGCAACGTTCGACAGACCTTGAGACGAAATGATTTAGGGATGCACCCTCCCCGGCCAGGCGTTGAACTTCCTTGATCATCTTTGGAGTGGTCATTTTCCCTAATAGCTCGGATTTTTTTGGGGGTTTGCCTCGATTCCTCGCTTTGACGCACCATGAACCCAAAAAATTTTCTGGAGGTTATCGCCAAAGGTGCATTTGGTTGGGTTCAGCTTCATCTTGTGCTTCCTAAGTGCACCGAAGGTCTCTTAAAGATCGGCCAGATGGTCTGTTGAAGTTTAGCTTTTGACAAGCTATGTCATCTACGTACACCTCCATGTTGCTGCCAATCTGCTTCCTTGAAAATTTTATTGACCAAATGCTGGTACGCTGTGTCGCCCGCGTTCTTTGAGTCCAAAAGGCATGACTTGGTAGTAAATAAAAGACCTCAGTTAGTAATGAAGGCGGTCTTTCCTTCTGTCTTTCAGGCGCCATGTGCGTATCTGGTTGTAACCAAAAAACGGCGTCCATAAAGGTGAGGAGCTCATGACCTCGAGGTTGCATCCACCAACTGATCGATCTTGGAGGGGATAACTATCCTTTGGACAGGCTTTGTTCTAGCTTTTTGAAAGTCGACGCACATCCTCCACTTGTTGTTTGTCTTTTGACAAGAACCACGTTCGAAACCCAGGTCGGTAGTGAACTTCTTGATTAGTCGGCTTTAAAGGAGTTTTTATCTACTTCTTCAGTGATCGCTTTCTGCCTCTCCGGGGCCAATGCTGGCGGTAGCTTTTCTCTTACCGACCGGTGTTTCGGGATCGATGGCCAGCTGATGTTCCATGACCTCTCGGCGTCAATTCCTGGCATAGTCCACTGGGGTCCAAGCAAAGATGTCCGTAATTCTTCTGAGGAAAGTGACGAGCTGCCCTGAATCTCGACCGCAAGGTTGGAACCGATCTGCACCAATATCTCTGAGCTTTCCGTCATTCAAGGACACAGAGATAAGGTCCTCTGCTGCTCAACTCGTTCTTCATTGAGGTCATCGCGGACGTCCAGTCCGTCAACAAGATAGGGTCGGGCCCGATCTCCCTTATGCAAGGCGATCGAGTAACAATACCTTGCTAGAGCCTGGTCCCTCTGACTTCTCCAACCCCATGGCTCGTAGGGAACTCATCTTCACAGTAATAAGTCGACACCATCGCCCGGAGTGCAATTGAAACCAGGTCGCCGAGGATCGGCATATAGGCCGATCGGGATCTTTACACTAGGCAAGTCGACCCGAGCTTTGGTTTGCTTTGGTGTCTGTCCCCTGCTACAATCAAGTTATGAATACTCTCGACTGGTACAGGGTGTCGCCAGCAAATCCGACCTAGCGGAAGAATTCATTCGGCCCCAATCGATCGTCAGGTAGGAACATTTTTTGAGAAGGCATCGTAAAACAAACAATCAGTTGACTTCCATTATTACGAGAATGCAGTGTACATCGTAATCAGCATAATTTAATGAAACTACAACCGCGTCATTATGTGGAAATTGGATTCCTGGCCGTCCTCCTCAGTGAAGGCTACAGGCTCAATAAATCCTTCGTTTTTCATGGATCCTTCGAGCCTGCTGGCTTTCTTTTGCCGAGGTCCTCCTAAGATAGTGTTGATGACGCAACAACGGGCGGCCGATCCTCTTATTGGTTTTTTTTCCGCTGGGCGGTAGCGTTCTCGACCGATCTTCCACCTCCCAGGCCATCTTCGAAGAAATCGCTTAGTCCTGCCTCGTCTGACGAGCTCTTCAATCTCGTCCTAGAGTTAAATGCACTCCTCAGTGTCATGACCGTGGTCACGATGGTAAGGCAAAACTTGTTGGGATACGCTTGTAAGGATTGGAAATGCATTCTTCTCTGGTCTCGAAAGCCGTTCTCAGATCTCCTATCAAGAAACTTGAGTCTTTCGGGGTGTTTAAGGCGAGGGTGTAGTTGTGGAATTCATCGTCGTCGGGGAGAACTTCGGCGCTAGGAGAGATCTCGACGCACCTTCCGTCAGGGCTTCCCGCTTTCGAAGCTTGAGGAGGGTTCCGGGCTTGCTCGCGATCAGGTGGAGTCCGGGAGCGCGGTCGAGCTTTAGTCCGCTTCCTTTCATTCGAGTGGCTCTATCTAGCCCTGTTATTTGCCGCTTGCCGCTGCTTCGCCGTCCTTGCCTCAAAAGCCTCCTCCCCGGGCATAACTTTCGGCCCGAGCCAGATGTCGGCAAAGTCCCTGGGAGCTTCTTTTCTAGGGAGAATAATAGAATCGTTCCTTCTGAAGGCCGCTTTTGGAGAGCGGCCATTGGCGATCGACTGGCCATGTCCCGAAACCTTCTAGACGTAGCAGCTAATTAAATCGGGAAATGAAAGCTCGGATGGATTCCCCCTCTTCTGCCTGATAGCCATTTAGGGAGTCCGAACTTCGGCGGGGACGCCGACTACTAACGAAGTGGCGTCCGTGAATATCGGACTCATTTAAGGTTCAAACGTTAGGATGTATTCGCTGAGTGCCGAGTACCAATTTCTGGGCGGCTTCCTTTAAGAGTAGAGGGAAAAGGGGACCCGGCACAGGATGGCGTCTTGGGCGCGCCATGGAGCAGCATCGTCAGTCCGAAAGCTTCGGTGGCTGCGACCGGGATCAGGTGTCCCATTCATAGCTCTCGAACTGTGGAGTTGAAGTTCGGCGGGAATGGTTCTTGCATAATTTTCTGTGAGAATGGAGGGTCGATTCGGATCTCATTACCGTATGAGGAAGGAGCGTGGCGGAGTTCTTCGATTCATCGGCCTCATTTCTAAGAGCTTTGATCCAGAAGATTCATGGCCTCTTATCTCCAAAGTCTTCTTGCTGGACGAATAAAATGCTTCTCCCTGGACAAGCTGTTGTCCGACAGGGCTCTCCCTTTCGTTGCTTTCCTTTATTCGGGGATTGGAGGTCGGGTAGCCATATCGATTGCCTTGGACGGACCACTCGGCTCTGGAGAATCTGCACTCGGTTGGCTCTGGGAACGACGGCTGGCTGGTGCATGGCCTGCATTGCCGAACTGCCTAGTAAGGCCATGACCTGCTGAACGGAGCAGGTTGAATTGTTCAGTTTACTACTGCGGCTTGGACCGTCGGGGCTTAGAGCGATAGTGGACGGACCCGGATGGGATCGGGCCACGGAGGCCGCCGATCATCGGGTTGTGGAATGAGCCTGAGTCACTGCGACCGGAGCAGGAGCGGACGGACTCGAACGAGATCGGGCCGCGGAGGCCATCGATTTCTGGTGTGAGGCTCTCCTGGGGGCATCTTTTTCCTTTGGAAGGAAATTTGACTTTAAGAAGAAGAGAGATCTATCGAGCACTCCTTTAAGAACAAAGGAACACCGGCCTTCTTTAAGAGAAGAATCTTTGTCGGTATGAGGGCCCTCCTTCTAGCGCCAATCTGTTGACGCAGAAACTTATCGTCGCTGGAGTCGAGGCCGAAGAGGCTGCTGCCGGGGACCTGCAAAATAAAGTCTGGCTCGGAGCCGATGGGGGGTGGCTCCGGCAAGACCCTCCGACGCTCAAGTCAGTTCCCGTCAACAGGAATGGAATGCTCGGTAGAGTATAGAAAAGAAGAAAAGGATTTTTAGAACCTGGCATCAGTGTATTCGGAGGGTCCTTTTATAGAGGGAGCTTGTTGTAACCGCCTTGGTTAATGGGCATCGTAACTATCTTGGTTAATGCCGGTCGTTATTGTCGATAAATGCTGATCGTTATTGCCGATCGTTATTGTTGTGTAACCATAGCGAGATCGTCTGTAGTAATCCATCATAAGGAGTTCGGCCATTGAGAAGCTCATCCACTGAAGAAGTCTGTAGGGAGCTCGACTTCCTTAGAAGCTCGGTCGTTGGAGAAATCCGCATGGAGTCCGACTTCAGTATAAGCCCGATCGTTGGAGGGTTCCGTAAAGAGTCCGGCTTCCTTAGAAGCTCGGCCCGAGAGGAAGCTTTGGGGGGAGTTTGGCTCCTGCAGGCGCCTGGCTGTAACGACGCAGAGATAGTTCAGCTTTTGCAGGAGTCTGACCGAAGCTTGGCAATTGAGTAATCAGAAGTAGTTCGACAGCTAAGTAGTTCGACCCGCTGCCGACTGCTGAGGAGTTCGGGCACTGGTTGTTCGAAGGAGCTCGACCGACCGAAAGAATGGTCGCTTGAGGAGTTTGACCGCTAGGAGTATGAAGCTCGGCCGCTTGAGAGTTCGGTCGATTTGAAGAACTTCGGCTGAGGTCCGACCATTGAGAAGTTCGACCGGATGTAGGAGTTCGGCCGAGGGGACGACCGCTTGAGGAGTTCGGCCGAGGAGGCGACCGCTTGAGGCCCGACCGAGGGAGGGTTCGGTCCTGTCGTTGGGAGTTTGAGGAGCTCGGTTGCTTGGCAGTTCGGCTGAAGCCCGTCCGCGGAATCTCTTCTGCAGCCACTAGTCGCATCGGGCTGAGCATCGAACTAGACTTTGGTAGGAGCGGGGTTTATCCCCAACAATAGAGAATTCTTCTTTGTGTGTGTGTAAAGAAAATCTTTTAAGAATTTAAATACATTAATATATTTCTTGTATATACTAATATATTAATAATTAATATCCATTGGCCCAATTTTTGGCTACAAAATCAGCAAAGGCCGGCCTGTATTGACCATCCTATTCAATCCAGCAGGATTCACAAGACCAAAAAAAAAAAAAAGAGGGTACAAACTAGGCCAGGATAGACAAAATCCCACGGAGAAGAATGAATAATTTCAACAGATTTTTTTCGAACCGGAAGATGTCCAATTGATATGAGCTGGACCAGATCTCATATTCATTAATGCTAGAAAACCTATTTTTTTAATCCTAAGGATTCGGTAGTATTGTCCAAACAAGCTCTAAATTGCTAAAAACTCTTCAATGCAGGCCATAATGGCTGTATGTGTATTCCTTCTATTGGGGATAAATCTTATTCTTATCAAAGTTCAGTCTGATGCTCAGTCTAATACAATCGATAGTCATGGAAGAGTTTTAACGAACGAGCCTTAGTCGAACTCCTTCAATCGACCGAATTTTTCAGTAGCCGAGCTCCAGTTGGACTCCCACGAGAGTCGAACCCTCTCCGCGCTTCTCCAATCGGATGCCTACGGGAGCCGAGCTCTCCAGCGGTCGAGTCTTAGCCGAACTTCCCAGCGATCGAGATCTGATCGAACTCCTCCTACAGTCGGACTCCTCCAAGAGCCGGACTCCCACGAGAGTCAAACTTCTTCCGAGCTTCTCCTTCAGTCGGACTCCCATGAGAGCCGAACTTCCTCTGCGCTCCTTCAATCGGACGCCCATGAGAGCTGAACTCTCCAGCGGTCGAGTCTTAGCCGAACTCCTTCAGCCCCAAACTCCTCGGCTATCAAGCTCCGACCGAACTTCTCAGCGGTCGAGCTCTAGTCGGACTCCTACGGTAGTCGAACTCCCTCCAAACTCCTCAGTGGCCAAGCCCCGGTCGAACTTCTCCTGCAGTTAGACTCCTCCAAGAGTCGGACTCCTTCTAAAATTCTCCTTCAATCAGATTCCTCTAGAAATCGAACTCCTTTCGGATCGCTCCTACAGTCGGACTTCTCCAGGGGCCGAACTCCCTCCGAATATCTCCTTTGATCGAACTTCTCTCGGATGATCCCCTCCAGACGTATCCCCCTTAGGAGTCCGAGCTCCCCTGAAATGGATATATGCCGAGGTTCTTCACCAACCAATGCCTGCTCTCTTGAACTACGGTTGTTGAATCTCGGCGATATGGCTGCCACTACCAGTCTGACAACATCATTTTCTCTGTAACCAGCCTCATGTAGCCCACAGTCGGACGACATGGCCACCACTACCAGTATGGAGATACCACTCTCTCTATAACCAGCCTCATGCGGTTTACGATCGGATGACATGGCCGCCACTACCAGCCTGACAACATCTCTCTCTCCGTACCAAACCCCATGAGGCCTCGAGTGGCTTGCTACCAGATAGTATGGTCGTCACCATCATTCAAGCTCCGTCTATAAAATGGACCCTCCAGATATATTTTTTTCAAGCTCTCTTCTTCCCTCTAAAGCTCAAAGCTCACTTCTCATTCTTGAGCACTCTATTTCTGTTGGCTAGAAGAGCTGACTTGATCGTCAGAGGGTCCTGTCGGAGCTACCACCACCAATTTTGAATGAAACTTTATTTTGCAGATCACCGATAGTGACCTCATCCTCCTCCACTCCAGCTCGATCTGACGTCAACCAAATTCTGCACCAACAGAATTGGTGCTAGAAGGAGGGCACCTCTTGAGGTCTCCTTATTCTTAAAGGAGTGCTCAGCGATTATTTCTCTCTTTTCTCTCCGGAGATCTCTTTTCTTCCTCTTTAGAATTCTTTTTCGAGAGAGAATGCCTCCCAGGAGAGCTTCGACTCGACGATCGACGACCTCCATGGTCCGATCCCGTCCAGATCCATCTGCTCCCGCTTCAGCTCCGACAACCCAAGTTCCACTTGTAGCCACGGTAGATGCGGAGCAGTTCAACTTGCTAATCCAGCAGGTTCGTGGCCTCGTCGAGATGATGCAGGCCATGCAGCAGCCTCCGACGGTGACTCCACCAGACCCACCATCAGGATGTCGAAAATCGATCCCAAAGA